>CAUYQG010280747.1:0-49013 GCA_963574415.1 Tarsius wallacei | reverse complement strand
TTTGAATTCCTGTGATTTGAGAAATATATATTAAATGAATATATAATTCCTAGTAAGTTATGGTTTATTTTCATACTCCAGTTCACTAAAGAAATCTTTAAATAAAAAGTGAACGTGTGTATATACATTTATTTGTTTTGTTTTGTTTTTATTTTCTTTTTTTAACTTTTAAAATATTTTTATTTTAAAATTGTGGGGTATATTCCAGGGTTAGGTATACAAATATTCACTGTGCAGGTACCCTTGTTGATGAGGTGTGCCCCCCCTTTCCCAGGCAGGTCTCCACTACTGTCAATCCCACCACCCCTCCCCCCTCCACTCTGCAGTTTCCTGCTATCGTCAATCCTTTTCTTATAGTATTGCATTAGTTGTTCAAGATCCACTTATGAGTGAGAACATGTGATACTCAGTTCTTTGTTTCTGTGAAAGATCACTCAGTATTATAGACTCTAATTCCATCCAGCTTGCTGTGAAGTTCATGATTTTGTTCTTATTTATGGCTGTGTAATATTCCATTATGTATATGTACCACATTTTTTTATCCAGTCTTCTTTTGTTGAGCAGCACAGTTGGTTCCATGTTCTTGCTATTATGAACAGTGCTGCAATAAACATACATATGCAGGTATCTTTTTTATAGAGTGATTTGAGTTCTTCCGGATAAAATGTTCAGCCTCACTAGTCATCAAGGAGATGCAAACTACACTGAGATACCTCCTAACTGATGAATGGTCATCATCAATAACTCAAAGAATAACAGATGCTGGAGAGGTGATGGCGAAAAGGGAACACTTCTACACTGTTGGTAGGAGTGCAAACTAGTACAGCCTCTGTGGAAAACAGTGTGACAATTCCTAAAAGTTCTAAAAATCAACCTTCCATACGACCCCGCAATCCCCCTACTGGGAATATACATATATTTGTATGCATGCATATATTTGTATATATACAGAATGTATACATTATTTCTAGTGCATATAGGCAAGAATGCACTTTTCATGAGGGAGAACCTAACAAGGTGCTTTCTAAACTAAAGAAAGTTTTCATATGTGCAGCTATGTTTAATCAATAGCTGTGTCTTATCTGTTCTGTTTCTGAAATACTTTGGTGAATATGTGATGTCTTCACTCTTCTCTGCTGAGTCTCAGGACTGCCGTGCCCCTTGATCACAAGGGTACATTAGGTAAATGCTGGTGTCTTCTTTCTCTGAAGGCTACCTGGCTTTCTGTAGTGGATTCTCCAAATCAATGAACCAGAAGTGTGCAACTGAATCATGAGATATTCACATCTAAGGAGAAGTGGTCTGTTTGAGAGAAAACACGCATAATTATGTCAAGGATCTTCTCACTTGCTGTAGACCAAGGCAGAGAAGCTGACCAGAGGCCGAATATGTGTACGGTGTAGAGTTAAAAAGGAAGGAGGATGCCTTTGTTGGAGGAGCTGGTGTGACTCTTTTCTACCGTCTCTTGAATAACCATCATGGCTGGTGATCAGTGTCAACTGCATTCTAATTTCAGACTCTGTCCTCACGCCCCTCACCGTGAAGTGGTCTTATGCATGGGACTGTTTTCTAATGGAGCGTTTCTACTCTGCAGTAACCCAACTTCCTTTAAAGGGAATTCAAGGCAAAGCCCATGCTGTATAAATTCCTTCTCACAGTAACATTTATTTTATGGTAAAGTTCCCAGGGTGTATTTTCTTTCAAACAGGATGATGCACGAGGCCTCGAGTTACTAGAGCATCCTGATAATAGGCTTGAATTTTCATAAGCGAGGACAGAGTAGAGGTGATGAGGGGTCCATGCTGCGGCCTCTGAATTCCCCAGCCTCCCTTTAGGATGCTGTTCTCCATATTGATTAGCCAATTATCCTCTCGTATCTTTCTCAGGGAAATGTCCCTGATGAGGAAAGCAAGTGGAAACACAGACAGACTGTGAAAATCAGAATTAGCCAACCAGTTTTCTCTGCAGTCAGCAGAAAAAGCAATGAGTTCTGAGACCAACATAGAAACAAAGATGATATGTTTAGTATGCAAGGCTTCAACTTGAGAAAGACTGTGGGCACAGTTGGGAGGATGAATACGATAATTTTTTAACATCTTAAAAATTAATCTTTCCCTACATCCATAGAAGCATTCTATTAGAACATTAAGTATGCAGGTATGTTGAAGTACATGGCACTGTCTCTTGGGAATGAGTAATCACAGAATTGGGTGTTGCTATGTACGTACCAGTCCACCATAAAAAACTAAACTTTCTTCATGCAGGCTAATTGTGCATAATTAAAAGTATAATTCTATCTTAAGTTTTACATTTTCAGATACTTTGAAACAAATCATAAAACTGGATGAACACGTATTGCCATATACATTTAAGAAGCAAATAACATATAAAGTAGTGGGGAAATGATGTTAACATAGTAGTGAAAAATAAAAGATGTAAGACAAGAGGTCTAATATGTTGTTATTCAATTTGTTCTTAAGGCCCACTCTCAGAAATTAACAACTTCTTTGGTATGTCTTGTTAGTTTAATTTTTATTCCAACTTCTAGTTGATCACAGTACAGCACGGAGTTAAGGGACAAGGTGGGTGGATGTTCCAGCTCTTTGTTGAGCAAGTCACTTAACCTCACCGGACCTCAGTTTGACTTGAGATGAGAATACCAGGACTTGTCCTTCATTCACCTCAATGTCTTGTTTTATAGCTTAAAGAAGTTGCAGTATATGAAAACACTTGACAGACATAAAGCAGTTTAGAGTTGTAGTGTCACAATTGTGATTAAGAAAAATTTTAGTATGATATTACTCTCCCATGCATTTTTTTCAAGCTCTTCTTTCACTTTTAACCTAAAGTACATGCCTACACACAGCAAGTAGATTATAATATTAAGACTACAAGAGTTCAAAGAACTCAAAGTATAGTAGAGCATTTCAAACCACAGTGTGTATTTTTTCTGTGTGCCCAGAAGGGCACTGGGTTGCATGAGGACACAAACATTAAATAGACTCACCATTTTCCAGAAGAGACTTGCAATAAAATGTGAAAGAGTCATGTACATAAAAATACAAAGAATGGTTCTTTACAAAGGGAAGAATTAGAAGGCATAAGCTGAGATAGAGGCTTTAAGTACTTGAGGAGAAAATAAGAATAAAAATTTTTGCATATTGAGGATTTCTAAACTTCAGATTACAAAAAAGTTGGTAGTGTTGTATCTGCAAGCTCTTTATAAACAGATCAGACAATTTTCTCCCTAACAGTGATGAAATATGGTAGACTAGAAATGAAAAAAAGAAACCCTGAAGTCCTCTTAAGTTTCCTCCCAATCCAAAACATTCCCAAACACATCCACATTTGTTTCAAACCCATTCTAGAAAACAGAAAGACCAGAATTTTTGTGAAGGCTTATTTCCATTCCCTGAGTTACCAGATTCAACAGTAACAAAAACAATCTTGCTCTGGGGGCAAGGGACGCCCAAGGCAGTTCATTTAATCTTGAAACTCTTTCGCCTGTGCCCATGTGGTGTGTGTGTGTGTGTGTGTGTGTGTGTGTGTGTGTGTGTGTGAGAGAGAGAGAGAGAGAGAGAGAGCTAGAGACAGGAAGAGAGATGCAGTTGGTTCATATGTTTTAGTAACTCTCTGTCTGAAAACTATTGACTCCAAATCGCTCATTCTCTGGGGAGAGAATATGACTATCTCATTTTTTAAATCTCTAAATTTAGATCAACTAAATACCTAAAATGTCATAATTTTAGAGAAAGGTCCTCACAATTTTATAAATAAATCAAACTGTATTCATTCATATTCCACTAATTTAGATACCTAATGAATAAAAACTTTAAGAAATACATCAACAATTTTTAAATTAAAAGTTTTATGCAATCTGGTTTTCTTTTGAAAATTATCTTTTTCTCAGTTTATCTCAATTAGCTAAGTAGAAATTTCTAAATCATGGTTTGGCTTATAAAATAGACAGTATTTAAAATCAATCAGCTAATAACGCCCTTAGAACTCGGGTAGAATTGCCCCATATTTTCCATCTTGGGTGCCTTGCAGTGTACGGGGAGGCTTCAGTACACAACCACAGACTCAAGTGTAGACATGAAAAGGGATGCCTGACTTCAGACTCCTCTGATGGGGGCAGGTGTGCACAGAGCTGTGCAGCAGACACCTGAGGATGCAGAAGAGACATGTCCACAGGGCAGCATCTTCCTGTGATGACCTGAGCATTGACTGGTCCTTGACTTGGCTCATTCATGGATGACACAGATGCTGGCTGAGCCCCTTCCATGTCCAGGCGCCATTCTGTGCTGGGGGGATACTCATGAGAAAGCAAGCACAGCTGCGGCTCCCACATAGTGGGGGGCAGTGGTGTGCTGCTGCTCGGTGATGGGGTCAGGGTCAGAGCCTGACTCTCCCAGACAGGCTCCTCAGAGCCAGGAAAGCGCTGTGGGACAAACAAGCAAGAGAAAGTGTTCCACACACCAGTGTTCTGCTGGTGGATGGCTTATATAAAATGTATGTCACATGGATATGAGTGTGAATTGTGGGCATACGAGGTTATATAAACATGCAGGTTATAAAATCAAAATTAGAGCCCAACTCTGCCTGAACTTTTGTCTGTGTCCATGCTGGCCTACATGGTAGATCCTAACCCAACATGGTTACTTAAATGTAAATACATTAAATTCATTACAGTTGCATAAGTCAAAGAACATTCTATCACCTTCTAAGGCACACCCAGACTCTGGACACCTCGTCCTCTGCCCACTGCAGCTAGCTCAGTGCCCCAAGAGCCCCGTCTTCTGTTCTTCTAACTGAACACACACGTGTGTGCTTGTATAGAGATGTACCATCACAGCAGGTGTGTCTTTCATGACCTGTCCAGTCTCTGAATGAGGCAAATAACTGTTTAAAAATTAGTTCCTTGCATGTTAAGTCACTGGGATTCTCTTTCTTTAAATCCAAAATTGTTCAGTCTTCTGAAGGATTCAAAAAAACTTTTTTGTTCACTGTTCAAAGAAGACACAGAGATCTTAACAACTCACAGCCAAGGAAACCTTGCCCTTGAGTCTTTTCTGGCATAAGTTGTGTTTTCTTTAACCGAGTTGTGTTTCTTCCATCTTGGGGCTAGAATCTGTGCATCCAAATTTTCTTCATATAAAAATGGAGATGCCCAGGGGATCTGGTCTCCTCCAATTCCTTGGAGCCATGGGGTAGTTTCTGTGACTTGTTACTAGCCTTTCCCCTGTGGCGCCATGGGTTCTTTGAGGAAGAGACCAACAGGCTGGCGGGGCGGGGGCAGTGGAAACAGGCTGGTCCATTAGACCTATGTGTGTTAGAATCCTAGATTCACATCCTAACCATACAACTTTAAACAAAAGAAGGAAAAATCCTCTTTGGATTCATTCCTTTGTCTACAAGGTGAAGATGATGACGTGGAATCTACAGAAAGTGTGACTCAGAGGTCCCGGATGGGGCCACCTGGGAGAATGCCCGGGCTACAGGCGCACTGACAAGACAATTGAGGTGTGAGGTTGCTGGCACTATTATTCTCACTTAAACTGCTCATGTGATAGGACTTCAGCAGATGGCATCTAGGCTTGGCATATTGGTGTTGTGTTGGTGTGCACTGGTCCTGACCACATCCCTGTCCTTACAGCCCACCCCTTGCCCTTTTAGCATGCTCCACCAGCCAAGCTGACCTCTACGGTCCGTGGAACCTGCAGGACGTGATCCTGCGCCTTTGCATTCGTGTTTTCCCCCCGGAAGGCCTTTCTCCAGCATGACCGACTTTCTCACTGCAAGTCTCTGCTCCAGTGTCACCTTCTCAGTGAGACTTTGCCCAATTCCCTGCCCAAAATAGCACTCCCTCCCAATCCTTCTCTGTCGTCTTATTCTGCTTCCTTTTTAGTCACAGCTCACATCACTATCTGACATCACAGTATATATTACTATTTGTTTTTATCTCTTTCTCTGACTGCAGTGGAACTTCCATGACTGCAAGGACATTATCCTTTTAGTTCATTGTTTAACTCTAAATGTGACAATAAACAGCCATTAAATGAATAAATATTGTTTTGTTGGTCCTCCCTTGTCCTGGGCCTAGCAGAGCTGGCTTATGCAAAATCAGAACAGTTACATTTGCCTTTGATCTAATAAAAGGGTTGTGATGTGTCACCCTCTCCGACATTTTTGCATTTTTTTTTTTTTTGAGTTGGAGTCTCACTCTGTCGCCCAGACTGGAGTGCAGTGACGCTCCCGGCCACCGCAGCCACCTGCTGGGCTCCAGCAATCCTTCCGCCTCAGCCTTCCAAATAGCTGGAACTACAGGCGCATGCTACTACGCCCGGCTAATTTTTTATTTATTGTAGAGATGAGGTCTCTTCAAGTTGCCCAGGCGGGTCTCAAACCCGCAGGCTCAGGCAATCCACTCACCTCAGCCTCCCAAAGCATGGGATTACAGGCTGAGCCACGAGCCCGGCTGATTTTGTTCTTTTTTATGGCTGCATAGTATTCCATCGTGTATATGTACCACATTTTTTTAATCCAGTCCTCTTTTGATGGACAGCATGGTTGGTTCCAGGTTCTTGCTATTATGAACAATGCTGCGATAAACATTCGTGTGCAGGCATCTTTTTGATAGAGTGATTTGAGTTCTTCAGGGTATATTCCCAGTAGGGGGATTGCAGGGTCATAAAGTTAGTAAAACATAATATTAAACTACAAAATTATATTTAAACTAGTATGTGTATACCTCAAATGCAGAAAAAAAGGAAGGAAGGAGGCGGAAGGATCACCTGAGCCCAGCAGGTTGAGGCTGTGGTGGCTGTGAGCATGCCACTGCACTCCAGTCTGGGTGACAGAGTGAGACTTCGACTCAAAAAAAAAAAAAAATAGAAGGAAGGAAGGAAAGAAGGGAGGGAAGGAGAGGTGAAGGGAAGAAAAAAAAAGAAAAGAAAAAAATAAAGGAGAAATGAACCTGTGAAACATTCACCTAATTGAAGATTTTCTCATTTTCTTAAAGTAGTTTTTAGCAAAAATTTTTTCACAAAATATAGTCCACAAATAATTCACTGTTGCTCTCTTTTAGATGCTAAATCACAAAGATAAATGCATTCACAAGTTTGAAATACAGTCATCACGATTTTTTAAAGAATCCTAATCTGACTTTAACATACTCACAAATGAAAAGGAGTTCAAACCACTTGTTTCCTTCATTAGTAAGAGGGAAGATAATTCTCCATTAATTTTTCTTCCACAAGAAACTTTAATATGAAATCAAGTCAGAGAAGCATGCAAGTCCTTCCAAACTTAGAAGAGAATGGCAAAGTCATCATAAAGTTCATCAATTTTAGTCACTTATCATAGATATCTGAATAGAAGAGGAATTCCCTCAAGACTGTGACCTGGTAGAGACTAATACATAGTGATGTAGAAAATTACATTTTAGTAAGTTTTAAGGTAATTTGGCTCCACGTGTCAAATATGAGATCTACTTTCTGAAGTTTACATTGCTACCTGTAAAATTAGAAAAAGAATAACAATCCTATCAACTTTTTCCTTACAACATGGTTTTGCAAGTGTACACAGGATTGTCAGATTGGTTTATCTAAACAGAAACGTAATTCTTAATTTATTATAAACAAAATTACATTTTTCAAAAGAGGGTATGTAAAGAAGAAATTATAGCTATTTTTAAAGTAGATTTTCTGATTTATATCTTAACAATTTGTAGTTCATGCAATGAATATATTCCAATTATGCCTTTAATAAATGGCTCCTCTTAATCTGAAAATTTAGCAAGAAAGGAATCTTAATTATTACAATTTTGATATGAAATTACAGGACATTACAACTCAGGGCACTTTACTTAGAATAGAAGCAAAAACAGTGGTTTTTAAGAATTTGGAAACATATTGAGCATTCATTCCTAAAGTTTAATCACCACTTAGGTAAAGCTATATGCAATTACTTTAAAAAGCATCTCCATACACAATATATTGCATATAATTAATCCAATGAACTATCAAGGCTATAAAGATTAAATAAGAAGAAGAAAATACCATTAAAAACCTCAGCTATGGTCTAAAAGTTAACTAAGCAAAGTGATCTAGTGAACAATCCTAATTAAAATGCCTGATATAAACAAAGCTTAGACCAAAAGCACTAAAAACAATTGAATACTTATTTTATTAATCTAATGAATCATGTATCATATCATTACAACTTTGTATATATCATTAATTTCATTCCTTTCACTTAAGCCTTTTATTGGGATTACTTCAGTTATTAGTCGGTCTAATGTATTGGTTACCTCTAAATCTCGCTCTACAATCTCTTCTTATCTTGTTGCATAAACCCTTGCGTGTTATTCAAATTGCTTCATTTATTATGATAGCTTCCCCATGTAAATTGTGCTGACTGCTCGCCCTTGCACAGTCCTCATTAGACTAATGAAAACCTTCAAACGAAAAAACTAAACAACCTGCCAAATAAAGGTCTGAGGTTATTATGAAAATTACAACTCTGGGAGCTGGAAGAAGCTCTGTTCATTAATTCATGCTCAGCAAATTGCTAACTAATTTAGTTGCACTCCTCTGCATTAATGGATTATTTTATAAAAATGTTTTCCACAGCCCAAGACCTTTGGTGCATGCTTTTGAGAGGCTTGAATTCTAATCAACCTTAACAGTAAATTAGGAATGTAATATCTAAATAATAATTGGGATGGCATATGGAGGAAAATAGTGTTTAAAATCCCATGAAAGGTGCTTTTGGTTTTCAGCTTCATCTGTCAATTTCACAGTAGTTAAAACAATTGTACTTGTTTAATATTCTGAAACTGTAGCATAAGATACTAGCAACAATGGTAATGTGAAATTTTAAAGAAAACTTTAAATATGGCTTCTACTGGAGCAAAACTGATCGTGATACACAGAAGTTATCATATAAATCTCTAGGAATAATTTGTTCAAAGGACAAGACTAAGTAGTCGTAGACAAGTAAAAGTCAAGGAAAACATTGTGCCCAGTTTTCTAGAGCAGGTGGATAATATCTCTTGTAAGATATGTTCAAAATATCACTAGGTTACTAAGCATGTAAACATAATAGCCAACAATTCCATTATTAACAGTTGACTATTGATCTAATGTGTCATGTAAACTTTTCCACATTAACTCAGGTATCTTTAGGATTTACTTGAGCTTTGCTATTATTTACAAGTCCTGCATACGAGGCTGACTGAATGTCTTAAATCATGCCATCAATTTAAGAGGAAAATTCAGACAACTTCAAGCACTAGAAGCCACAGTGCTATTACTCTGCTTCTTAACCTATAATATAGCATCAAAGTTAGATCACTCCATTATGTTCCAGCATTTGTACGTGTGAAGGGGCATATGTGTGCACATGTGAGATTATTTTAAAAGTTTCAATAAAAGCAAACCATGAATGTTCAGCAACACAGAAAAGATATTTTTCAATGGAAGGCTTTTCCTTTTTAAAAATTTAGATATTTAGAAGAAATTGTGAAGTAACAAATCAGATACTTTAAAAAATTGATCTGTATTTAATAAAAATTAGTCATGAGACAAACAATTTGTCTTTAGAAAAGTCAATGTTAAGTCAAATAATTATATCCCCATATTATGGTTTATATCTCAGGTTGGAAAACTACAGAAATATTAAGTCAAAATATATGCAACTGCAGAAAGTCTATTATTTTATTCTATAAAAAACAATATAATACAGAGTGACCTGATGTTTGTGAAACTCAGCATTTGTGTTCAGTTATCCCTTAAGATTAAAAAATAAGACTAAAGTTATTTGACTCACTGAGTTTTTAATGACCATTTTTGTACATTTTTAAATAAACTTAATTACAAATAAAGAAAAATGTTTTTCTAGTTCTCTGAGAAAAATATGGACATGTTTGTCCACTTACAAAATTAAAATGTACAAAATGAAAAACAATTTTAGATCTGCTAAACAGTGTTTGCTTAGTCCACTAAACAAATTATCTTATTCCCCAAATTAAGTTTTAGTTTGGAGTAAAGTCTCAAATAGTTAAAAATGTATACATCCTCTGCAGATCATTTCCATACCAGACTATGTAATATTTCAACTGAAAACTGGCAAAAAGAGAAAGAAATCCATGGTTTAAGCAATGTGCTAATGAATTGCAGAATTAAAAAACAAAAAATAATCAATTCATTAAGCCAAATAATAAGTTATTCAATAAACATCTTCCATGAAAGAAGTGAAAAAAGGGCATTTATAATAATTAATAGATAAATCATTAAATGAAGCACATTTACATGTGGAACAAATATGTTACTCTATTAGTTGTTTATTCTCTACCTCACTTTCAATGCTGAAAAATGATTACCTATTTGCACAACTACATAAAAATATTTTTTAAACAAGTGAAGTCAGTTGATACACTTCTACCAAAAAGGTATCAAGAATAGAAAGAAGATTAAGTGGAATAATTATTAATGTTTCATAGTTTTTCTCTGAGGAAAAAATATTTTATCTGATCACAAGTAAAACTACTATATAAGTATATATTATACTCATAGCGTTTATAAGACTTAATACTTCCAGCTCTATTTGACATAGAGTTCATAAAAATGATCAGTAGATGTTAACATGCTTCAAAAGTTGGTAAATCCAAAAAAGTTAATAAAACCTAAACTTTGAAAAGATGTACTGATGATGTACTGAAAAAGCCACTGAGGTCTTCTACATCATAAAGGCTTTTATTAAAATATATATACACACATATATATAATTTGACAAAGCCACTATATTTGACAAAGCCACTAATGATAATCACTGTGCAAAGGAGACCATATTTAGCAAATGGTACTGGCAAAACTGGCTGACCACATGCAGAAGAATGAAACCGGACCCCTACTTATCACCATATACAAAAATCAACACTAAATGGATTACAGACCTAAACGTAAAACCTCAAACTATAAGACCCTAGAAGAAAATGTAGGAAACACCTTTATGCACATCGAAGTAGGCACAGAATTCTTGACCAAGTTCCCAAAAGCGAATGCCATAAAAGCAACAAAGGTAGACAAATGGGACCTCGTCAAACTAAAAAGCTTTTGCATGGCAAAAGAAACCAGAAAGGAGACAACCCACAGAGTGGGAAATTTTTTTTGCAAATTACGCATCTGACAAAGGCCCAACATCCAGGAACTACAAGGAACTCAAATGAAGTGAAAGGAAAAAAGCCAACCCCTTTAAAAAGTGGGCAAAGGACATGAACAGATACTTTACAAAAGAAGATATACAAGAAGCCAACAGATACATGAAAAAAAAAAACTGCTCAGCCTCACTAATCATCAGAGAAACACAAATCGAAACTATAATAAGATACTACCTAACCAGTAAAGATGACCATAATTAATAAGTCAAAAAACAACAGATGCTGGTGTTAATGTGAAGGAAAAGGAATGCTTCTACACTGTTGCTGGAATGCAAGCTAGTTCAACCTCTATGGAAAGTATCGTGGTGATTCCTAAAGGAACTAAAAATTGACCTTCCATATGATCCAAGAAACCCTCACCTAGGAATATACACGGACGACATAAATAATTCTACCAAAAAGACACCTGCACATGCATGTTTATCACTACACTATTCACAATAGTAAAAACATGGAACCAACCCTACAGTCCATCGAAAGTGGACTGGATAAAGAAAGCGTGGTACATATACATGACGGAGTATTACACAGCTATAAAGAAGAACAAAATCATGGACTTTGCAGTAAATTCGATGAAGCTGGAGATCATCATACTAAGTGATCTATTACTGAGACAAAGAAATGAATACTGCATGTTCTCTCTTATAAGTGAGTCCCGAACATTAGTCACATTAGCACAAGCGAGGGATCAGCAGTCACTGGACACTGCTGGGGGAAGGGGGAGGGAGGAAGTGGGGGCATGTGAAAACACAAAGGGTATACACTACCAGAGGGAGTGAGGGCCCATTAGAAGCCCAAACAACACCTGCAAGCAGCCTACTAATTAACTAATGTAGTTAATTCTCACTTGTACTGCACATCTCTGTTTTAAAAACAATATTCATATTAATTACATGAGGAGGTACACAATAAAACTGGAATTATCTTTTGGAGGGCGGGCCCCTTTGTAGCACAGGCTTCCCCTGCTAGGTAAATGCTCTAGGAATCCACTGGCATCGGTGTACCAGCAAGCATTTGTGAGAGGTGCATTCAGCTTCAGTGAATTTTTTTTGGAGATTCTTTCAATGCATTTGCCCATTTCATGATGGGTGATTTATGAGTGCACCTGCCACACCACGCTGACCGTTCAGCAGTTTTTGCCCCAAACAACATCAGCCCCATGCTCCACTCTCACTATTCACCAGATCTCACCCAGAGCGACTTGATTTTGTTTCCCCAGAGGAAAAAAGTCCTCAAAGGGAAATGTTTTGCTGATGTTAAAGAGGTGGAACAAAAAAATAGCAGAAGCACTAAAAGGCATCAAAATTGACAAGTTCAAAAACGATTTTGAGCAGTGAAAAAAGTGTCTTAATTATGTGTATTGCATCAAGTGGAGAGTACCTTGAAGGTGACTGCAATTTAAGCATGTAAGAATAAATACATAACTTTTCATAAATAAATTCTGGATTTTGGGGATCCCTCCTCATAATAATGTTAGTGTGGAATGTACACTTTATTGTAGCAATTCACTTTACAAGTGGCACATGTGAGTGGTTTAAAGAAAGAATTCCTACCCATCAGAGATTTGATTTGATTTTTGACCCATTCTGTTGTCACCACTCAATACCTAATATTCACTACCTCCTGTGACTTGCACAGCTAAACATAGTTGTTTCTCCTCAATATATTTACTGAATACATTCAGTTTCAATAGAGTTGTATTTAATAAACTAGGACTATTTTCAATACTATAAACATTTATTCAGGAAATTACTTTTATAATCATTGATATAGAAAATATTATGAATGTAGTTACTTTAGCAATGTTTTCTTCTAAAACTCTTCACATTACAATATGTAATCAAAATACTCTGTATAATATTATAGTTTCAAATTTCCCCTTTGGGATCAAGCATTAAATCATGATTACTGGGTACTATAAATTGAAGATAGATAACATTCTAATTCAGTGGTTTATAGCGGGTATATTTTCCCATTTATATAATCAAGCCACATACCCATTAGCTAATTTGATAGTACTAATGGTTGCCATTGAATATTTACATGAGTCAAGCACTTCAGACATACATTATCTCATTTAACTCCGAAAAGAAATTTATTGTACCCACTAATGTGAGACACTGTTCTAGGTATACAAAGAAGATAAGAAGACATAGCTCCTGTCCTGAAGGAGGAGTTTGAGCTGAACATTAATGGATAAGAAGGCACATTTATCCCAGGTAAGAAAAAGAAAAGAAGTTATCTGGGAAAGGACAGAAGATAATTGAGTAACATGAAAGTTCAATATGACAGAATGGTTTTCAAAATGCATGGGGTAAAATGTAAACCTTAAAGCGCCCATATTTTATACCAATTGCCCATCATTACAGAGTTGTTATGAAAATTGTAGAGTAAAGATTTTCTTAAGTTTCTACTGAAATATCCCCACAAGCTCTGCTTCCAGAAATAATTCATAAAATAATAAAACCAGTGTCCTAAAGTCTGAGCTTAAAGCCTGAACTATGGCTTTGCATTTGAAATCTGCCATCTACTTAAGAAAGAGCTTGGGATCAAGAGAAAATTATTGTTGTTCAGGTTATGAATCACAGAATTAAAAGTATTGGCATTAAGTTCAACACCTTTATTTCACAGGCTTGGAAGCTAAAGAGGAAAATTGCATGAATATGTAATATTTAGGGAGAATATTTTATATGAGACTTTGAAGTATACCAAGAAAAATTACATCTAAAGGATATAAGTGAAATTACATCTAAAGGATATAAGTGATATAAGTATCATGGTAGAGAAGTTTTAAAATGAAAATACTAATGGCCCTATACTGTGTGTTAACATTATCAAAATATAGTAAATTCTAAAGAAAAAAGACTTTGGTCTATGCCTATCTATACAGTCCAACAGGTTGGATACTGTTGTATGTAACTTTTAAAATTAATTAATTTATGCAATGTCAATCTATAATTTCAGAGAAGAAAAATGTTTATTTTATTTTTATTGATACATAATATATGTACATATTTGGGAGTACATGTGATAATTTAATACATTCATATAACTTTTAAAGATCCAATCAGTGTAATTGGGATATCCATCATCTTAAGTATTTGCTTTTTCTTTATGCTAGAAACATTCAGATTATTCTTTTCAAGTCATTTTGAAATATACATGAGATTACTATAAACTATAATCACTCTACTGATCTATGAAACACCGGGTTTTATTTATTCTAACTGTATACTTGTACCCATTAATGAAATTCTCTTCATCCCCCACCTCTGCTGCCCTTCCCAGACTCTTGTAACCACTAATCTACTATCTTCATGAGATCCACATTTTTAGCTGCTACATATGAATGAGAACAGGTGGCATTTATCTTTCTGTGCTTGGCTTATTTCACTTTACATAATGACCTCCAGTTCCATCCATGCTGCTGCACTTTTGAAGACTCAATCCTAATTTGAGTAAAGTTAGAATTTCTGAACAATGAGAAATTTGCAAAAGGAAATATATTTCAAAAATGTTTTCCACAAATTTGAAAGTGCTTTGCATGAAAATGGGCCATAAAATTGAGTGTTAAGATATTAACAAGAGACAAATATTAACAGGAAACAAAATCCAAATATGGCCAATTTGCCAGCTACTTTCGTGCTCTGTCCTTCACTTTAGACTACCAAAATGAAAAAAAAAAGTATAGACGCTTGTTAAACATTGACAATCTTGAGCAGAATATGCCACCAAAGACATGCTTTATGGTCTAAAGCAAAGCCCCTGTACTTCTTGCCTCTCCTCAAATTAGTCTTGCTTCTAAAATGCTGGTGTCCTAAAGTAGTCACCAGTATAAGAAAGCTTTTTTTAAAAAATTATTTCTTATGAAAATAAATAAAAGAAAAAGCCTCAATTATAGGAAAATTTAGGCTACATATTAAGGAAAAAAACCTATGCAATTATAGCAAAAAAGGTGCGGCAGAGAGGAAGAGAGATAGAGAGACTTGGAATTTTTTTGTTTTCCCTTATATATCTAGTTTTCAGTACATATTTGCCAATTGATTACATCACAACTGGAATACTTATTTAAAGACTGAAATACTATAATATAAATTAGGTTTCGTTGTTAGAACCAATTATAAATGCTTAAGTTGTCTGTAATTGGAAGATGTTAATATTATAAGCTTAGGTCTATCACATATTTAATTTTTGATAAGTCAGAAGTTAGATAAACTGCATCATAAAAATGTGCATATTTAATTATAAGGAAAGTAAGAGACAGGGTCCAAAATTTGTTGAAAGTATCAACAATTTAGGAAAACCAGGAACAAGTTATGCGTGACAGTAACACCGTAAACTAGCATCAATGAACAAATGTCTGGGGATAAACAGAGAGATGCAACATTAAGAAACAGTGAGTCTATTTATGTGACTCAAATGTCAATTATTACTGCCTATTCCACTATATTTAGACTGAGGGAAACATCAGCAATGTTTTTAAATCCAGAAAGCTCTTTAGAACTCAGGATGTTTGGAAAAGTTAAAAGACAGTAAGATTGTTTGCCAAGCCACGCTATATGCCATATCAGAAGTTTCTTAATCACATAACTTTGTCAAACCATTGATTTAAATCATAGTTTATAATCTTAAAAGCATTTCTCCTTATACCTGAGATGACTGCACAGTATTATATGCATATTACTTCTTGATACACATATTTATATCTTGAATGTACTTTAATGATACTCTGTAAGTGCAAACCCTTATTAAAATGTTCTTTATTTTTAAAATGAAAGAATTAATTTACTCAGCAGTTAGAATTTCTGAAGTCTAATGCTGGTAAAATCACTGGTCCTTCAGCTAAAGGTGACAATTTCTTTTCTAACTGAATGGAGCCAATGTTTGAAAGTTACTGATTGATTATGATTTTAGATTGCAGAGATTCTTAGCATAGAATTTTGGCATATATTTTATAATCAATGTTTTTTAAAGAATTATTGCCTTTTGAATGATTTAGCTGATAGGCAGCAAATTATATATAAGTTCAAACCTAAAATGACACAAACATATAATTAATTTCTCTACAAATGTCTCTAAATGAAGTTACATTTTGTTACAGGTATGAGTAGTAAGAAAGCTACAAGGCTATTATGAGACATGTGGTAAGTGTTGTCATGAAAGAAAACAATTTTTAATTTAGTAGACTCTATCAATCTAGAAAGTTCATGAATATTTACTATTAATTCAGTATGCTGAAAACTAGATAAAAGAGAGTAAGTGCAAGAGAAAGACCACCAAAAAAAATTACATATCTACATTTGAAATCAATGATAGCTTCACATTTCTAAAAAGAATGTCAAAAAAACTTACTTTCAATTATAAAATATATGTTAAAATACCAGAAAACTGTTGGAATATGGTCAGCATCTTTGTTCTGCCAGCAAAACCATTTATAAAACCTCGATATAAGAAGTACCATTTGTGATATAGCAAGGGTTTATGTATATCCGTGGTCAGAATGTTCTACTGTGTTTCATATAAATGTTCTTTCTAAAGGTCAGATAATTCTACCTTTGCCTAGCTATTAATCCTTAAATAATGTAATTTTCACAGTTGTTTTAACTCTTTTCTGTCTCTTAAAATCTTCCAGTAAAGCAGCCTAGATTAGTACTCTCATAGACTGCCTAGTCAGTTTAAAGCAAATGTAACACACAGACTCCAAGGAACTTACAGTATCCTAGTAGAAGCACACCAATGAAGATATAACTTCCAAACAATGAAGCAAATGCTTTAAAAAGAGACAGATCAAACTAGAATATTATTTTTTAAATGCCCCATGGTAGCAAAAGTATAATAATGACAAATAAATAGACTGAATCATAACTTATGAAAGAGTATGAAAATTATAGGCCAACTCAACATGAAACATAAGGCTGTGCAAAGCTTCCCACCAAAAATTCCAATGAGAGTCATCATTTCAATTATAGTATGGATTATTCCTTTGGTAGTTTCATCTTCACTACTATCTCTGAACATTTGCATTTTTCTCTTAGCCCCTTTCCACAGGGTTCTGCAAGAAAATTAAGCCCCAATAACTTGACATTCATTGTATATCAAAAATTGACTTCCCATATATGCATCTCATTATACTAAATAAATAACATACTTAGGAAAATTTAGAAGTCACTCAAATAATTTCTGTAGGGCTTTATTCTTTTGCTGAACTCTTGTGGATAGTAACTGCTTAACCCGTACTATTAATTCTTATATAACAATATCATTATTTTAACTTGAATATTTGATGAAACCCTACATTTTTATCACTATACTAATTTTCACAGAATTGCTTTGCATGGGTTTTTCATTAAATATAAAAGGTATGGACCAAAAAAAAAAAAAAATATATATATATATACACACACACACAATATATGTAACGTTTTCCTTTACTGTTAATGAAGACTGTGGCCTTGTGGTGTACTGGTGTACATTTAGCTTAGTAATAACACTTGATATCAAATTTCAAAATAAGTAATTATAAAATTTCCTTACTGCTATTTCTCAATTATGCATAGTTGTTAACATGTTGGTACCTAAAAATGTCATTTTCTCACTGACATTCCATAGTGCATATATTCTAATTTGCAGAGATACTGTTCTCTTTCTGCATATGGGACCTAGCAGATCTATTTTCACATAGAATGGAAAATGGTTTAAGCAAGATTTTTTACATTTTTTGTGAGTAATCTTTTGGTAGGGGAAATGGTTGTCCCTTCTTAGCTTAATCCCTCTCCAAGCAATTTTTTCTATTTAATTATTTAAATATTGTTTTATTTATTTTTCCTTTCTGATAGCCAATTTAAAGGTGTCCTTTTTATGTTTCCCAAAGAAATAATTCCTGTTCACAATACTGATTATTTGATGATTATATTTAAAAATATATAGGCAAAGGACTCAATCAATGTTAACGAAAGTGAAAATATTAAATTAATATGAAAAAAGAGGTGGAGGCACTTTTATATTCATAAATAAAGACTTCGAATTTGGAAATATGTATTTGCATTCCCCAGGATAAATGTATAATATTTACACTATAAAATAATATTTCAATTCTTTTCAAAAAATTACTTCATGAAATAGGGCATGAAAATAGTCATTTTTGCCTACGAATTGGGTTAGGCTGCTGCTAACAAAATAGCAGTAGAAACTTTGTAGCACTGCATAACTTCGCCTTTGTTATATGTTATATACACTTTGGCAGCAATTACTAGTACAATGACTGATAAAATTCACATCAATTTCTTTTAGTCCAATGACCATGTTTTTTAATTTTAAAAAAAGACTTACAATAATGCTTTGTATATTGTTATTGTTCTGTCATGCTAAGTAAAATAACAGTGGCCCTGAAGGTACTAAGAAAGACAAACAAAAGACCTTTAGAAACAAGAGTTACTAACTGGAACAATTATTCTCTTTTTTGAAATGTACTAGTAATTAAAACTGTAACCTACCTGTTGTATAAGAAAAACGTAGCAGGTCTTCATTCATATCTCTTTTTTGTTGAATAGGCTTAATTTGTGCTTGATAGTGTAGGCTTTTAAAGCATTCATATGCCATTATTTACATGATGTAAAGATATACTTTCTTCTGTGATTAAAATGTAGTTCATAAATAGAATAGGCTGTATAATCACGTTACCTTTTTCCATATGCATCCTTTTTGACTCATGTCCCATGTCATGACCAGCCAAATCTCCCTCTTTGGGCCCTGGGAGTACATTTGGTGATAAGCCCATCAGCATCTGGTTCATGGACAACCCATTTTGATGGACAGCTGTTAAGCACAAAACAAACAAAACAAACAAAAATGCCATAATACACATAAATCAATTAAACTCTTTTGGATTCAAAAGTAAATATTTTAAAAAATAGTCTAACTTTAAAATTATAATGTATCCCTAAAAACACTATTTGAATTGATAACAATGATAATTCTTGAAGATAAGCAAAAATATTGAAAGTGACATCATTTCATTTTCTTATTACACATAAAATATAATTTTTAAATGACTTACATGGCTGAAACAATTTTGAATGGTCATATCAGTACAATCACTACCAATGAAGTACTCAAACTTTTAATCTAGTGCACAAGATTTCACTGCAGCATATAACCTTCCTTAATTCTGTAAGAACCACAATCTTAACATTCTAGTGCTCTTTAACACTATGAAGTTAAAATTTAATAAATAATAGCCTAGATCTGAAAGGGCAAATACAATTTTCCACAAGTTACAGCACTGAAATCACAGTTTTAATATTCTTATTTTATTCTAGTCAATAAACAGTTTCATAGGTATTTCTTTAAAAATTGGTTATAAGCCAGGCTCGGTGGCTCAGCCTGTAATCTCGTGCTTTGGGAGGCTGAGGTGAGAGGATTGCTTGAGCCCGTGGGTTCTAGACCCGCCTGGGCAACTTGGCGAGACCTCATCTCTACAATAAATCAAAAAATTAGCCGGGTGTGGTAGCACGCGCCTGTAGTTCCAGCTACTTGGAAGGCTGAGGCAGAAGAATCGTCGGAGCCCAGCAGGTCGAGGCTGCGGTGGCTGGGAGCGGCCACTGCACTCCAGTCTGGGCAAGAGAGTGAGACTCCAACTCAAAAAAAAAATTTTTTAATTTAAAAAAATTTTAAAAATTAAAATAAAAATAAATTGATTATAAACCTAAACTTGAAATAAAAGTAACCAATAAATATTTTATGAATGGTAGAATGAATAAAAACAACAATAGCTTTATTGAACTATCAATATTGACCTGGCCCTATTGAAATGATGAAGTAGGTGATCAAACATGATTTTCACAATCCAGTCAATACATTTAGTTAAAGTATTGCCCATGAAAATCGTGGTTTTGTACAAAATTTGAGGAAGCAGAATTATTCAATGGAACCTTATTTTCTCTGAAAAATATAAATGTTTAAAATATCATAAGAATATATTAGAAACAGCATTTGGCAATCACCATTATTAATAATTGATTCAAGCATCAACCAATGATTCTAAAACAATTGGGTGGAAATTTGATGAAGAATAGAATATTTTCATAGTCTTGAGATATCTCCTCACAAGGTACTGCCTACAAAAATAAACAAAAAAGTAGCATTGCAGAAGAGAAACCTAGTAGTCACCACTTTAACAAAGTGATAAAACTATCACCAGTATTGTAGTAATATGTGTTTCCTGAAAGATTAGTCGAGGACACTCTATCACAACTGTGTGATTCCTCCCCAAAATTCATAACCAAAGAGGAAACATAAAAAATATCCAATCTGAGGGATATACAATAAATGGCTTGTATCCACTTAAAAAATGTTAAGGTACCGGAAGACACAAAGGACCACAGCACTGTTCCAGATTAAAGAAAACTAAGATATGGCAACTAATTGTAATGTATAATCCTTGATTAACCTTCGGACCAAAAATACCAACAAAATAAAACTTGCTGTTAGTGAGAAAACTGGTGAAATTTGGATGAGGTCTATGGTTTAGATTTTAGTACTATAATAATGTTATTTTCTTGATTTTGATTATGTTTTGTGGCTATGAAAAAAAAATCCTTGTTTGTAGAACTAAACAACACAAAATTGGAAGTAAAGAAGAATTATGTCTATGATAGCGTATTAGGCAACATTTTGATTGATTGGGTGAATCAGGGCAATGAGTATTTAAAATTTATTTGTTGAGGCTGTGGTGGCCGAGAGCATGACACTGCAATCCAGCCTGGGTGACAGAGTGAGACGCCAACTCAAAAATAAATAAATAAATAAATAATAAAATGTAATTGTATTATATTTGAAAATTTTGTGTTACTCTAAAGTCATTTTAAATAAAATCACATTTAATAAATATACATATATTTTCATGTATATTTTTCACTTCAACAATTATGAAAACCCATGCATACAAAAACTTTTGTTTCTGTCAAGAATTTTAAAGTGCACAATTCTTTCAAATCTTCCCCAATTTGTCCATCATTTACATTTAAATATTATGAAAAAAATGTTTTTCTTTAGAAGTACAGCATGTTTCTAATGACAATATATTATAAAAGCATAAAAAATTAAGTAAATATTTATCATTAAATTGTTGACTCTAGTGCCAGCATAGCATAAAACCATGTGGAAAATATTTTATTTGAAAATTGCTTTGAAGTAGTTTATAAATTATAAAATTAGGGAAATACGTTTTACACAGGCTAAATCAAGTATATATATATATATATATATTTAATATTATGTTGAACTATATAATTGTCAATAATTGACAATTTTTTATTTATATTATTATGTAGAATTTATCCTATCTTTCAGTTATCCACTTCAGTAGCTCCAGATTAAGAACTTTTGCTTTATGCAAATATTCCTTTATAGCCTATAAAGTTACTTTTTAGAAAATTTATTTTATTACAACAATATTCTCAGTTGGGTGCAGTGACTCACACCTGTAATCCCAACACTTTGAGAGGCTGAGGCAAGAGGACTGCCTGAGCTCAGGGGCTTGAAACTAGCCTGGGTTACTTGGTGAGACTATGTCTCTAAATAAACCAAAAAATTAGTCAGGCATGGTAGCACATGCTTATGGTCCCAGCGACTTGAAAGGCTGAAGCAGAAGGATCACCTGAGCCCACCAGCTCGAGGCCGTAGTATTGGTGAGCATACCACTGCACTCCAACCTGGGTGGCACAGTAAGACTATACTCAAAAAAAAACCAAAAAGAATTCTCAACAACCAAATAATACTAATAAATTTTGAGTGTAAAGTAGATGAAGTTTATGCTATAAACATGATTTCATAAAATAAGAGCTAAATCCTAAAAATAATGTAATAAATGTTTTCTCAACCAAGCTATTCTCTTTTAATATATTCATACTATTTCAAAACGGTCTTACATTCTTACACAGACACAAAATTATCTGTCAACTGAATGGCATTTTAATTTTACTCTTAATTTTCTTGGTCATGAGGACTAATTATATATTGTGAAAATGTGATACAATAAAATCCAGCCCTACTTTTAAAATTTTAGTAATACTACTATTATATAACAATAATATACACTATTGATTATTACTGATTCAAATTCTGAAATTCAGCCAATTTCATATTTTTCAATCATTGATTTCTAAATGACTAAGAAATACTTTTAATTCATTATTTTGAATTTGAATTATTTTATTCATCTTTGTGTATATCCTCAGTACAATGATAAATTTTAAAAACTCAGTGAATTACAAAAATAGCAAAGGTGCGATTTAAGGAATGCAGCTGAATAATCCATAAATGGTATACCTAGATACTAGATATTTGAGAATTGGTCTTTTTTACTTCAGAAACTAATCTAGAAGATTACTTATTTTCTGTTTCATAGCTCAAATCTTTATATGTGGCATCAAAGAGAGGGAGTGTATATCAGACCCTGTTAAGGTAGTATCATACTTTATGATATTGCAAACTGGAAAACATAATTTTGAGAGATGGCTATTGCTACAGAGTTTCAGAGCATGATATATCTGAGATCTATTTGGAATGAGGGCATGTTGATTAGAAAAGCCAGCTGTACCTAATAAAGTTTAAAATGTTGACAAGTAAAAGTATGAGACCTACGGATTCTGTCAGAAGAGCTCTCAGTTCGTGCAGGGGAGCTGGACACACTGCTACTGCGGTGTGATGACGGGTGACTGCCAGGCCTTCGGCCCTCCTCCAGAGAGGGGGCAGGTGAGGGGCTGTCCGGAACCCGCTCCTACATCACCGTGGGAGGGAAGGTAAAAAAGAGGTTAATGTATTGAACCTTTACTTAATGAATGCTGATTTTACATTAAGAAATGTAGATAATAAACACATTATTTCCTCAGCATTTAATTGTACTAAAAGACATTTTTTTTATCTTGAGCAGAGCCAAGCAAAGTAGACAAATACTATTTTTGTAATGGTGGTTCTATAGGTAAGCATCATTGTAGTCATGGCAAATGTCGATCCCCTCTTTGGAGAAGACAACAAAAATATCCAATAAAGAACCTATTAGATAACAAAGAATTAAGAGAACAAAGCAAGACTCAATTCTAGATACATATCCTTTTGAATAAATCTTTAAATATGTTCTGTTTCAGCAAGTATCTAAGGATAATTTAGTACACTAATTATCAACATGACTGATCATAATACCAGAGGAGTTGTTAACAGGTATTTCAACATGCACTGTTCTGAACATATTCAGATGTTCACATTTTAAGGCATCATGGAAACAGATTATTATTTAACAATGGAATAATTTTCTTTCCTTTGATTTAAATAATTCTCAGAGTACCTACCACTCCTAGCTCCAATTCAACCACACAAATGTATAAAGAAAAAATGTATAAGATGTGTATCAGTTGTGTCCCCAGAAAGTTTGGTATTGTGCTTCTTAATACTATTTTATGTTAACACTCTTAATTCACTCCATACTTCCCCCTCTAAGCTGTAAACCTGCCCATTACACTAACATACAAGTACACTGCATAAATATCCACAACAAGTTCTTATAAACGTAGTTATGGATTAAGAAAGAAGGTACCCATTTGTTAACATTTTCTACTTTGAGCAACAAGATAATTTATACCTTCAAATATTAACAGACATAGGCCTTGATGAAGGGTCTTTATAATAATAAATATTTAAAAGTACAGAAGGAAACTTCTACATGATAAATAATAAATACATTGTTCCATATTAGGGTAAACAGATGCAAATATTTAAAAAGAAAGAGTTATAAAACGTAATTGACCTGTAGAAGAATGTTCCCAAAATATAAATGGTTAACTTAATACGGAAAACATGAGAAAGCTTAAGGCTTTGTACTACATGTGACAATGAGGGCGATGCATATCTTCAGTTGAAGTGGCTCCGTTAGTCCCATGAGGTTTCAAAATCCTCCTGCAGATAAAATCACCTGGCATGATCTTGAAAGTACCTATGCCTGAGCTTCACTCACAGAGATTCTGATATCCTGATTGCTATGGCTGAATTGTGTCCCCCAAAATGGTATGTTAAAATCCTAACCTCTGGTATCTGTGAATATAAATTTATTTGGAAATAGGGTCTTTGCATGTTTTATGTTAAGATGAGATCATACTAGAGTAGGATTGCTCTTAATGCAACATGAATGGTGTCCTTAGAAGAAGATGTTGTGAAGGTAGAAGGGAAGAATGTCATGTGAAGATGGAGGCAGAGACTGAAATTATGTAGCTGCAAGTCAAGGAATGCCAAGGACTGGCAACCGTCAACAGAAACTACAGAGAGGCAAGGAATGAGTCTACCTGGAATGTCAGAGGCAGCATGGCCCTACTGACATCTTGGTTTTGGATTTTCAGACTCCAATAATGTGAAAAAATAAATTTCTTTTTTTGTTTTTTCTTTTCCCAGATTCATAATTTATTGTACAAGTTGAATTATCACATGATGAGTTGACATCAGCTTCTTCAGGTATGAGAACTCAACAGATGAGGTACAGTTTAGTATGCATTTATGTTGCTTTCACAGCTGGAGTTTTTTAGATCTTAACTTGAAGCATAAGACCATCTAAGCAACGCCTCTGTATGTGGTCAATACATAATTCATTCTACCTGTGAGTGTGTATGAGTTGAAATATTTTTATAATACCATGAACTGGAATTGGGCATCAGTTTCAGGACCTGCCATGATTTCAATCTGGCCAAGGCCATGGACCTGCAGCTGGTGCCCTTCGGCCAACGCAGTGCCCCTCAGTCTGACCCGAATGAATAAACTTCTATTGTTTTAAGACACCCAGTTTGTGCTTCTTCGTTATGTGGTCCTAGGAAATTAATACACTAGGTCTGAAATGGGGTCCAGACTTCAGTATTTTGTAAAGGCATTCCAGGTACTGTTAATATGCAACCAAGATTGAGCGACACTTTTGTCATACTCATTTAATGTTTCAATGCTGTGCACTGTCAATAAACATCTTCAACAGATATGCTGAGGCTTCATTTTTGAGGACTATGACAAAATGAAAATAACCACGCTCTTTTCCCAAATCCATGCCATAAAATAGATTCCTAATATATATCCAATGGAATAAAAAAATTGTGGTTTTTTTAGTGACAAAATAATACTTTACGGGAAAAAAAATGTCAGCTAGATTCTACACTCAATAGTTGCAATGAATATTAGTATGTTTAATGAAAACTAGTTGAACTTTAAGAGTTTTTGGACTGATCTAACATGCATAGATTGGCTTTTATAAAAGACAATATTAATCAGTCATAAGAATTAAGCTCTATTTTCTGCAAATAGCAAAACTGACTGACATGCAGGTAAATGTAAGCAACACACAATATATTTCCAACTCGAATTATGTCCAGGTGAAATACTAAAGATGTACACATGAGCAAATAAGTGAGAGAGAGAGAGAGAGAAAAAAAAGAAAGAGAGAGGAGAGGTGACTAGGAGAGGTAGGGTGGGAAGACAGGAGCAGAAGGGAAGGGAAGGGAGGGGACGAGGGGAGAGAAGAGGAGAGAAGAGAGAAAAGAGGGGAGAAGGAACAGAGTGAAAGAAAGACAAACATGCACCCCTAGATACTGAAATTTAAAACTAGCTTGTATAGAGAAATTTATGGTATACTGAATGAATAAGTTAGCTACAGTACAGTTTCCCAATACATTTATACAGATTATAAAGGAGTTCTACTACATAGAAAAGGGACCTGATTAGGACAGAGAGGAAGAATATTTAATGTAATACTTCATGCAGTTATTGAGTGTTAGGATCATAAAGAAAGATAGCATCCAACTGTACATTTGTAGATTAAAATATTGTGAAATCTATATTTCAAGTGACATAAAAAATGAACATACTAATATTTTTCTAAACTAAATAAGTGAAGCATGTTATTCTTCTACAATGTCTAAGGCCTTTTAGTCTGCATGGCAAACAACATTTTAAGAAATAAACACATATATTATTTAAAAGAGCAGAGAATACACACGTGGATGCTAAAAGCTATTCACTACCTTCTAATTGTAATTTAAAGCATTTGGGATTAAAAAATCTATTTTCTTTTTAGATTGGAAAATATTGCTTATTTAAAAAGTAAATTCGAGTGAGAAAGAGAGGCGATTCACTTCCCCATGATAGGGGAGGGAACCAAAGCTAAGAAAACATGGCAGCCATACCTCAAAGAGCCTCGTGGCCACACCAGAGTTTAACAAAACAATGGTCAAAAAATCTATTTTCTTAACATTCATTTCTACCCTATGAATAAGCATCAAATGCACATAAAGCTCATTTCAAATCTTTGCCATCACAAATTGAAGGATAATCTTGGCTTGTACGTAACATTCAAAGGTTAGATTTCATATTTGAGGGAATATTTGTGTATTTAGAGTATGGATCTATAAAACTACATAGTAGAACATCTTTAAAATCTCTATAAATGTGCTAAGAAACTATACCGTAGCTAAGCGCATACACAAAGATACACTCTTGAGGATCTAACCTTGATTTCTTAAAACAGGCATACAGTTTGTCTAAGGTTTAGAGCTAATTCCTAATACATCTAACTGTTAACACTTGGATTACACAGAAACATATAGTATGCCTTTGTGAAAGATCATTTGTATTTCTTTTTATGTAAATAGAATTTTCTAAATTAACGATTTTATTAAAAAGGTGACTCACATTAATGCTTATCCCCCAAATTTAATATTTTTCTTAATAATTACATTAGTGATCTTGCAATAGCAAGTTTGGCTGAACAAAGATAAGCACAATCTTGAAATAAATCAATTCCTCTAAAATTGTTTTGCAAATCTGATTTTCCTGTCATAATAGATTTCTTAGTGGTGCTAATGGAACACATGAGAATAAGACATTTTTAAGATATTTAATCCACAAAATGCTTAAATATTTAGTGCATAAAACTTTAGCAACAATGATTATGCCACTAAAAATAATACCTTGTCTATTTTAATACTTTACACGTAAGTAGAAAAATGTTTTCTTACTCAACATATTTAATTGTCAAAGTTTTCTGTGATAATTCCTTTAATTCATGAATTATTCACTTATTCATTTATGCATTCAAAATACTCTAAACATCACATAATAAACTAAGTAAAAATAAATTAGATTAAAATCTCAATGTAAAATGCATTTTAATGGCACAATTTAAGGCTTAGTAAATATGTACAGGTAAAATTGTTTTATTTAATTTAGCTTTAGATTACTTTTACTTTAATTGTAGTTTGGGTTTAAACACAAAGAATACAAGGATAATACTTCCTACTGTTATTTAAAAATATATTTTAATTTATGTAAATTTTTATAATTTAAAAGCTTAACTATTCCATTGAAACTTTCTATAAATTGAGACACAACATATTCAGTCATTTCATTTAATGTATAATTTCAAATCTTTGGAACATGATGTATTGTTCTTTGAAGAATTTCATTAAAGTAAAATCCATTGAGCAAGTGAGATTTGAATACATTGTTGCACAATAAATTAATTTATTTCAACAGCTTAATTCTTTTATCATATTTATATGCTTGCCTTTCCAGAGTATTCTATAAGATGAAGAATAATGGAGACAGTAAAGAATTGCTAAGGAGAGAATCTCATAATTATTACTGAAACAAAATAGATAATGAGTTTTATTCAGACATAATAGGAAAGAAAGAGTTCAATGTGTATGAGAAAACTATGTAAACTGGATTTATCATTTCATTTGTGTAATACCCTTTAACCTCTGAGACGAACCTGAAGTAGGACAGAGAAGAAGAATATTTAATTTAATACTTCAACACACTGCTTTATAGTCCTGTGTTAACGCCACCAATCAATAAAACACAATCTTCTGCAATGTTCCATCTTTATAAAACTCACCATAATAATGAATGAAAATTTAAGAGGAATACCTTCACTGAAAAAAAAAGGTCATATTAATAAACTAATGGCAACAGAAGGACAATAAAGGGAAACTGCATGTTTGTCTCTGGGCAGTGCAAGAAGTATTGGTGTTCAGAAAAGTGCAGAATCAAATATGTAACTCAAAGACAATGAACTCTAAAACTCTAAAATGAAAAGCATAAAATGTTTAGTACCATACATCTGGGTAATTTTTAAATTAAACATTTAAAAACTGTATTATTTCAGCTGCCTCCTTTCCGCCTTAAAAATGCTTTTTATTTTATCAAATTAATTTTTATCTTAGAAGAATTTCTAAGGATTTCATTTCTCTAAAGGATTATTTTATTTAGCTTTAATTTATTTTGCTCTCTTTGTATTTTCTTCATTTGTATCTGTTTTTCAGTTACAGGTTCCCTAACTGAATATGATATAGATGTGGGGAGACAGACCTTTCTAACATTAAAAACTTTATATAAACAAAACTCTTGAGCTTTAAGACAACTCGGATTTTAATTCATTCCTTCATCAAGTGCTTACTGAACACCTACTATGTGCCAGGTAGGACCCAAGTCTCTGGTTATATATAAATAAACAAAGCAGACAAAAATGCATTCTTCCATAGAGCATGTATCATAGACTGAAAATGTTGTTAGTGAAGAATCATTTACACTGTGTGACACTCAAATTCCTGGCTCTGGAAAAAAAAAGTGCAAAGAAGATATTTAGTAGAATTGAGATTCTGCATTTGGGAAAATGCTAAAAAGCACTTCTAAGAGACATAGTAAATAATGCTAACATACATCTGGTTGAAAACCAAGCAACCAACATCAAAACTCCACCCACCGCTCAAAGTTCTAAGCTGAGGCTCCACAGGGTATTGATAGAACTGAAGAAATACTCAATTTTGCTAAATGTGAAATTGGTGAAATCCATGAACATAATCTTAAACAACTTTATTTTCTCATTTTTTAACTTATTCAGTGAAAATTCAGGTAGGCTTGTAACTTTTAAGGTTACAATTTGGTAATGTAAAGTTATTTTAAGCAGCAAAATATAATCTTGACTCGGAAATTATAATTCAGCCCTTTGTAATAATAAATGCTGGCATCTTAATCAAAAAGCAGAACTTCTTCCTTTCCCATAGCCAAGGGAGAGGGAGAGAAAGGAGAGATAGCAAGGAGAAAAAGATGAGTTTTGATTTGGCCAGCACTCCCATTAATTGTCATCAGTCTATGCACTGCAAATGTGCAAAATCAGCTTTTTAACCCCGTAAGGCACAATGTGTCCTTACAGTCCACTGCCACTGTGAACTTCTCGTCTGCAGTTTCCATGATGGTTCTAATTCATCTCTACATTCCTCTGTCCCTTGGATTTACATAGTCACATATGGAGGATTGGTTCAAGTTGATTCGGTGGCAAGCCTACTTCATAGATGGTATTGTGCACTTCCTTGGGTGCGCATAATGTCTGCTTGGTTATCTTTTATGATGCAAGCCACAACTGATGACATGGCCTCAATTCATCACTTCATAGGACTGTAATTTGGTGATATCATTTCTTGCACATTTGTTTGCTAGAAATTTTCTGTGACTATGAAGTTACTTCAAGAATTATTTGGTTATCCTTAGGTTTGGTTTGTATGGGAGAGGCAGGAACAATGCATGATCTTTTCAATTTGTTTATCGTACTTAACCCTTTATTGTCCTTTAAAAGAATCAATTCCCCAAATATGAACAGTGAGTTTTTATTATTATTATAAAATCATGCATTAAACAGATGTGACATGTTTGCATACATTGATGTATCTTTAGTGCAGTTATGTTACAACATACTTTATTTTCTTGTTAACATCCTTTTTTCATATTTAATAACATAATACAAATAAACCCTAAAGAAAACATACTTAACAATTATTAAAGCAAAGTAAAAATGTATAAAATAGGTGTTGTGGAAAATAATTTATGTCTAAAAGTTATGCATACATCTAGAGTTTTTTATATTTGTACAAAGAATAAACTATTGTGTAACTAAAAACAAACAGGGGGCATATGATGTCATATTGCTCTAAGATTTAATCTACTTTGAGAATTAGGTCACTCAGGTCCTAGTTTTTATAATCTTTTCACATTTTAAACTTCAATCAACTAAATTCCTATTTATGAATATAGCATTTTAAGAACTTATATCAAAGAAAGGTATTAGGGAATGGAAAATTATGCATATTAAAATGTTTTTTAATGCTTAATTCTTTAAATGAGAAATTCATAAAGTCTCTGTCTCTCACACATATGTATACACACACACACAGACACACACACACACACACATACATACACACACACCGTCCACAGATCTGCAGAGAAAATTATCAAATTAAAGTCATATTCCTTATTCTCAGAAACTCTGTAATGTAGTTTGGGAGGAAAGATGTTTACTCAACAGTGCAAAATAACTTGAATGTCAACAAACTTTTTCAAAACAATTCTACATTATCTCTGAAGAAAAATAAAGTCTAAAAATGCTTTAAAAACCTGCTTTGCAAAATATATACTACAAACCCCAAAAGTCCTTTATTAAAAAAAAAAAAGCAATACAAACTGAACAAGAAAAAGTGACTGAGAGAGAAAGCAGTCTCACTACAGAATTGTTACTATATTTCATAAGTTGGACAAGAATTTCTTGCAAAATTCTAAAACTTATTTTTAAATAGATGATCATGGATACTTGGGGGAAAAAAACTAGTGATAAGATGAAAGTAATATTGTTACACAAAGACTTGTAAATATTTTATAATTACTAATTTAATAATTATGACAACATAAATAGGTGGTATTTTACTATCTCCATCCTACAGAAAAAAAAGACAATATAAATTTATTAAATAACTTTTTCAAGATTACATGATTCGGAGGTGGTAAAACTGAAATATGGACCAGAATTCCTCCTGAATACTCCAGAATCCATGCTTTAAACCACTAAAATATGCTGCCTTTCTTCCTTTTAATCTTATTTCTCTTTCAGCAAGAACCTACTCTTTTTTCAAAATTTTTGTGATATTGTAAATTTATTAAATAAAGAGTAAAAAAATATTGATTCATTCAGGCTACATGATAAATGGTACCTAAAGAGAATCAATTAGTGGAACATTTCAACCTATTAGGAATTCTCCAATGACAAGATAAATTGTTTTCTTGATTTGTACTGTTTATTTTACTCAGTGATTTAAGGGAATACATCCTTTTAAAATTTGGAAATAATACAAAGATGGCATAAATAGCTAACGTGATAGTTTACAGTGTTAACAGTCCAAAGTATCCAAAGACCCTAAATTAACAAAATGGAAACTAAAAAACATAATGTGGATAAACAAAAATTCCTAATACAGGTAAAAAGATGAAGAAAAATTGACTTAATAGAGTTTTGTCAAAAATGGCACGAATTCAACTACCAAAAAAATCTCAAGAATTATGGACCGTATTTATGTATGTATATATTTATTTATTTATTTATTGAGTTAGGGTCTCACTTTGTCGCCCAGACTGGAGTGCAGTGGCACGCTCTCGGCCACCGCAGCCTCGACCTGCTGGGCTCCAATGATTCTTCCGCCTCAGCCTTCCAAGTAGCCGGGTTTTGATTTATTGTACAGATGAGGTCTAGCCAATTTGTCCGGGCAGGTCTCGAACCCGCAGGCTCAGGCAATCCGCTTGCTCTGGCCTCCCAAAGCACTGGGATTACAGGCTGAGCCACCGAGCCCGGCCCTATGGACCGTATTTAAAGACTATTGTCCAAATTGAGGTTTATATTAGACCTAGTGTCTCTTCACAGCCCAGTTCACTTCTAGAGCATTCTATGGGAGGGACGGGATTTTTTTTAAAAGAGGTAAACCAACAAACCTGATAAGAATGGTGAGAAGAAATTAGAATAATTGGTCTGGAAAACAGAAACACTACAGGTTAAACAGAGGACTTAAGTATTTTAAATATCTGGAACACAGAAGAATTAGTAGTTATTTTTCAAGAAAATATTAAAAAGTTAAGGTAGAAACTACTGAGATGCAAATCTTAATTTGATTGATAAATATATTCCTTACTCTTAAATGTGCTGAAAATAGGTATTCTACAAAAGCTTAGATATGTAAAATTGAATAAGGAGGATGAAGAAATTATTTCTCCACTATAGAGGAAGCTGGCTACCTAACATCTAACACTTCAAGTCATGTTCTATCAATGTTAAACAGTAAAATTATATGGGCATCAATGACACTCAAACTAATACAGGTACAGAGTATATCGTTACTTCATATATCCCTACAGACATTTAGGAAGAGAGAGAGAGGAGAGGGAATTGTGTATATAAACACAGCTATGGATTTATATTAGGAGTATTATTGTCTAAACATTTTATGTCCATCTTCTCCTCAAAATTATCTTACTAACATATTTTCAGTAGATCTAGACAATCAGCCCATAGAAAGTCTAAGATCAACACTTTAGCAGACTCTTCTATGGAGGCTTGCATTTGAAACAAATAACAATGTCATAGTGGTAAGGCCTTCACATGTCTAATTTTCTTTTCCATACCATGTTTAATCTTTGTCACCCCTAAATTCTCAATGGTTTAAAATTTCTGTCTACTTGGCTGTACAGTGCTTGAGAGTTTAGTTTGAGCTGCCTCAATTATCCACAAAGATTCACATGTGTTTGAGTTCATTCGAGGTCTAGTACAAGGACTGAAAACTTTTTCTTTAAAGGACCAGATAGCAAATGTTTTTCTCAACTCTGTCTTTGTATGTGAAAGTAGCCATACATATTATATAAATTAAAATGTGGCTATAAAAAAAAACTTATCAACAGTTAACTTTGAATTTCATAAAATTTTCAGGTGTCATGAAATATTTTTTTCTTGACCACTTAAAAATGTAAAACCATTCTTAATTCATGAGCAATAAAAAACCCAAGAGCAGAGCAGATTTCACTCAAGTACAGTAGCTTGCAGACCAAGACCCTGCTCCATTTCCTGTACTGGTGTGAATATGTTAATGAAAAAGCTGTTGGAGCTCCTTTATTTCACAGAAACTGGTAACAAAAATAATGTTTTTAAAATATGGAATTCTGTTTTTGCCTCTTTTTTTGTCCTACAAATTCTTACTGCCATTCACATTCAGGCTCTGTTTTAATCTTGATTCCTGTCACTACTCTAAAAAAATATGAATGGTACATTCTAGCACATGGGGTATCCCTCAAAGTTCTATTTTCTTTTCGAAGGCTATTTCTCCTGCTGTTTTATCAATCCTTCATATGTGGGCAAATCTTCTTTAGTATTTAACATTTCATTTTCAATCGGCCTTCATACTTACAGCTTCTCAGGCAAAGCAACTTACAGGCTCTCTTCTAAGTATCTACAGGGGCCCAGTACTGTTGAATGTGACATAGGAGTCAGCTGTTTTCTGTGAGAAAAATAAAACTTCCCCAAATCCTAGTGTAATTAATATCTATTATGTGAATTTGCTAAACACTGCTTGGCTGTACAGTTTACTAATATGTAAGGTTGTTTTATTGACTTGTTCTCCCTAATATTTAGTACTCCAGAGAGAAATTGTTCCTTTCCACTCTTATTCCCTGAGACCACTCCCTGGATTTTTCTCATGTCTTATGAATGTCTTCAAGTATCCACAATTATTAGAATTCTTTCATATGTTTCTTGAAATGTGTTTATTTTCTATCATCTTTAGCTATCAGCATAAAACTTGAAGCTATATGGATGACCTGTCTCATAAGAAGAGGACACCCTGATACAAATAGGCCTTTGGCACTTCCACAATAGCCAACTGAACTTCACTTTGATGTTGGCAATAAAAAATGATCAGTTTTACTCCCTATAATCAATCTCAATTAAAGCCATTGTTCCCTGTTTAGCTGCTACAATTACTACCATTTATACCACTACCGCATTCAAAATCCAGAATTTCCCTTAATCTGCCTGTAGCCAAGTTTCTGAAAATATTTCTTTATCCAGAAGAAGTGGGACTATCACTGTGACTTAGTAGATGTTGGCGCACATTTCAAAACAGGAACCTCCCTCACATTATTATTCCCTTTTCGCATACTTTCTTCCTTTCTCCATATCTTTCCCTTCTCTCCATTTCTAAATTTAATCTAAGAAACTATAGGGATTTTTTGACTTCCCAATAATCTGGTCTGGATTGTTTTCTAAAGACCTCTTCCAGAGGAAACTCAACTACTTTCTCCTACCTGCCTAAACTTAGACAACCAAGGGTTATTAAAAGTTTTTTTTTAGTATTCTAATCAGCATAAAGCAAAATTTTTTAAATATATAGATTTAAAAATAAAATAAATCATATCTCCTGATATAAATGGAGTCTTTTGATCCTGGAATTTGTAAGCCATCACCTTATGCCCAAATTATCACTAGGTCATAAGGTCATAACTAAGATACACATAATGACTTCAAACTGCATCAATGTTCTCTTCTATCATGTTGTTTACTTATTTACTCATGTGAACATTAACTAAATGAGAGATTACAAAAAAGTTCTGAGTTTTGAAACTGAAAGTTATATAATTAATATTATGAGATGATCCTTTATAGTAATTACTACAACATTTTCTTAAATGAGAGTAATCACAGCTTATAAGAAATGGTACTTTCTAAAATTTACTTAAAGTAGCCATCACTTACAATGATGTGAACAGTTAGAAGGCATCTTCCATCAGCCAAAGTCTTCTTCTAGGTAACTTTAATGATTGAGGTGATAAAAATGTTTAATTCTCAGTAATAACTATTACCAAAAATCATCATCAATTGAATAATACAGTGATATCTTCATTAATAAATCATCTGATAACAAAGAACCTCTGAGTCATTCATAATAGAGAGGGCTCTCAAAAGTTTATTTTTCTCATTCCTGTAGGATTCACTGGCATTCTCTCAGGTGGAGGGTTTTCAGTACTTGATCTGGGTCTTCTGTGAGACATTTTAAAATTTTTCCTCTGGTAACGGTACTTTAGAAAATGATATAAGTTTCTGGTACACATCTTTGTTTATAGAGCCATTACTAAAATAAAAAAATCTCTATTTAAATATTACACAACATCCTAGGCAAGTGGTAACAGAGTTTTTTATATAAGACATGCACTGGAGGCTACCCCAAACTCAAGTGTATTGTATTCAGAAAATTGAGATAAGGATTACATCAGATAAGAATTATGCAGCATAAAGTATCTTTTGCTTAGTTCAAAAATGAATAATCTATTATTTTTGTTGTTGTTACCCTTATTACTCAGCCAGCCTGACAATGCAATTAAAATATTTTTATTTTAGCTGGACACGGTGGCTGATGCATGCAAACCCAGAACTTTGGGAGATAGAGGCAAGAGGATTACCTGAACCCAGGGTTCAAGACCAGCCTGGGCAACATGGCAAGACCTGGTCTCTACAATAATTCAAAAAATTATGGTGTGGTGGCGCACACCTGTAGTTCCAGGTACTTGGAAGGCTGAAGTAGAAGGATCATGTGAGTCCAGCAGGTTAAGGCTGTGGTGGCCGTTGAGGGTGCCACTGCACTCCAGTCTGGATGACAGAGTGAGACTCCAATTCAAAAAAATTTTTATTTTAAATTTTAATATACATTGTAAAATAATGAGTGAAAAAGATAGGTATATAATATATAAATGTGTGCACATATTTAATGGCCTATATACACATGCACAAATACAAAGGAGGAGAGAGAATTGTGTAAATATACACGTGTAAAGTTTATATAACAGTAATGTTACCTTCAATTTACAGTGTATTTTTGAATTTATAAAAAAGTTGAATTTTATTATTTCATTTAGTTTTTACAGCCACACTTTATTATCCATTTTATCTTAAAGACTGAGTTACATATCCGAGGTAACACAGCTAGTAAGTAGCGGAATCTAAACCCTTGCCTTCTGATTCTCCACACCTAAAGACTCATAACACCATGCTCACACATATACAGCACATATACACACAACCACACAGGTAGGAACATGCGATTTAAATATATTACTTAATGTCCTATGTTGTTTTTTTCTCTTAATAGGTGTAATATAGAATTTAAAATAACCCTAGCCTATTTAAATAATGTACCTGTAAGACTACTTGCTACAAAAGTGATTACTTCCTATCAGTTAAAGTTAATTTTTTGGGGGGGAGGGTGGAATAGTAGTCTCACTCTGTGCCCAGGCTGGAGTGCAGTGGCACGCTCACAGCCACCACAGCCTTGACCTGCTGGGCTCAGGTGATCCTTCCGCCTCAGCCTTCCAAGCAGCTGGAACTACAGGCATGAGCCACCAAACTCAGCTATTTTTTTTTAATTGTAGAGACAAGGTCTTGCCATGTTGCCCAAGCGGGTCTTGAACCCCTGGACTCAGGCAATCCTTTCTCCTCCACCTCCCCAAATGCTGGGATTACAGCCGTGAGTCACTGCGTCTTAGATTTTTAGTTCATCTTTACTTATGGACTAAGACAAATGGATTAAGAGATGGTGAATTAAGATGAAGATGCCCAACAATTGTATGAGAAAACAATTACCTTAATAACAGATGTCTCCACTCTGGATGGGGGACTCTGAACTTGTGCTGCTGCCGCCATGTTTGCAATGGTGCTGAGGTGGTTCATCTGGCTCATTGCCATGGTGACAGATGCTGGAGGTAGGCTGACAGGAATTAGGGGGTGGGGCATCATCATAAAAGGAAGTTCCAGTCCTATAAAAAATACACATATTATCATTGCGCTTTTCCAATAAATACGAATTGTAGTGTATCTCACTTATTAAAGTCATTAAAGACATAAATCATTAAAAATTGAAGCATTCGAAAGTGCTCTAATTAATGGCATAACAAAATAATTTTCCTCTTGGTATACAACAAGACTTACCACTCAGGGAAATTAAGTTTACATCAATTTAGCTTCATGCCATGGTTTATTATGTCACCACCCGTCCTGTTTTAATACAAATGGTCTATTCGTTGCTCTATTACTCCTCTGATCAGTCTAAATCTTTTTTAAAATATTAGGGTTCTCTTTAACTTATCTCAATTAGTTATCTAAATATAGTATATCTCTTATTATGTCCTGTTTTACCATCTTGATAATCACAGATTTTTTTTTTTAATCTACCCTTTTTAGTGCAGATAAATGCCATCATACCATTTGGCAGAAGGCGGCTCTGTTGAAGATGGTTGAGCGGATGACTAACTGGAAGGTTATGAACTCCAGGCATGCGGGGGTGGGTGACAGAAGCCTGAGGTCCCTGAGATGGGTAAGAGGACAGTGTTCCCTTATCCCAAGAAACATCACTGCTGCCTGTGGGGAATGAATATAAATTATTTGGATATGATATTATTCTAAATTTTACAACGATAAATTTGAAATAAGGTTTTAAAAATATATTACATTTGGAGATGGGCAAACTGATTTCTAGGGCAACAAGCTGAAGTAAGTTTTCCTTAAACTGCATTTTCTTTTAGATTGTATATTTCTTAGATAAGATCTAAAATTTTTAAAAGGTAACGTTTCTGCAGCATTTAGCCTATGTTTTAGTCTAATCTTACTTGACTACTCAGCTTAATATTAAATAGGCACTATTATGTAACTAGATAATGAGTGACTCCTTACTGAAGCACGCTGATGGCTATGGAACGCCACGTTATCCTTGGAGTAAATGGTACCCTAGTCATCATTTAAAGTGCCTAACTTAGTGCTACAGCAAACCCTAAAAATGGAACCAGAAAATGTTCAACTTGGTTAAACATTGTATGGAGAACACAAAAGGTCACCTTACAAAAGATAATAATGTCAAAGCAAAAAATTAAATATGCTTGCATACATCATCTGTTTTCAAATACAGAGATTTATACATTTATGATTATCTCAGTATAAATGCCCAAATAAAAAACCACACATCTAAGGGAATGCATTTTAATACTGGTGGCAATATCTTAGATTTAAACAGATCTTGAAACACCTTAATCAAAGACTCCTTGGAAGGTGTTTGTAAATCATTTCCATTTAGATGTGCCCCAAATTCAATTAATTTAATATTAGTTTATGCCCTAATTGAATCTGTTGAATATACAAACTACCCACTTAAAGAAAATTTCTGTAATATCCCTGTCAGCTCATGAGTTTTTATCTCTTAAAAAAAGGAGAAAGAAGAAAGCATATTTTCATATATAATATGCGTAGAAACAGCAAAGTTGGTAAAACTCCAATTTAATGCTTTTGCTCTGCTAAAAGCCTCATTGTAAAATCTCTACGACATAGTTTTTAATGAAGAATACATAGTTACTGCCATGATTTTTTTCCATTTACTTCATGAAGACAGTTAAGGTTCAATATAAATTCAAACTCATTAGTTCAATACTGTCTGGATCTTAGAGTAAATTGTTCAGAAGTGGGTAATGAAAACTCAATTCAAATTCTTCAGCAATCAAACAAAGCAATTTTATTAAACAATGAAAAGAATCAATTAAAATGGATATCTTTATTATCTTTATTATTTTACAAGAAACCATGACAGCTTTTGGTTAAAAAAAAAGTTTATAGCTTCATACAGAAATGACTCACATAAAAGAAATTTCTCCAGCTTGCTCCTACTCTGTGATATAAAAGTTCACTTTCATAAGCTTTATGCACCTTATTTCTTGACACCTATCCCAAGGTACTAGTCAAACATGCAAAAACTATAAATAGATTAATTTGTCAAGTGTGTGATGTCAAGAGAATATTATGATAAAACGTTTTAAAATATTCTCTTTACATCACCATTATCAAAGTATATTCAAATTTTTATTACATATTTAATCCATAAAATCTGGGAATTTTGATTTGGTTAAATTTCATGATTCAGTGTTGGTTTTATCTTTTATGTTATCAGTTAAAACAAGAATTGAGGCATAATCCCTGACTATTGGAATACAGAAATAACATTTTGGAATAAACATTGTTTTAGCATGGGAATTATATTAGAAATTTATATATTAGAAATTTATAAACAAATACAAATATAAAGGTCACTTTATATGTTATACTTCATTTAAAATATCTCACACATGTAAGGATTAAATTTTCACAGTGGATTGCATATAGAAAAATATTCACAATCATTATTTTGGATTCAGCTTGAGTTCCATTTATACCTATAATCTACTTTTGTTTTTCTGTTCGCTTGAACTAATTTCTTCTTTTATTAGAATCCTGTTTGCCAGCTAGTAATTGAAAAACAGTTATTTCTTCAAACACATTTAAATTTCACTCTCATTTCAGTAGAGATGCACTATAATTTTATTTTTCACATTATTAGATAGAAAGTATTAATTTAAAATTCTGATTAAATCACTCTGAGAACAGATTATAGACAAAACACTATGCATTTTCATGTCTCTTTTTGCATCACAGGATATCAGTTCCTTGTTAGGGGTAAATATCAATCATTCATATGTGAGTTTTCCTTAGTAAGTATCTAATACTAGATTAAATTTTTTCACTACATAGTATGCTCCTAGCTATCTCCGCCAATCATCATTTGTTAAATACTCATGATGTTAGCTCATTTGGGTAATAAATAGAGCAAACAATTAAGAGACTAACTCTGATGAAAAATATACAATATATAACCTAGTCAGCTGTAAGTGATTTTTGCATTATTTATAACATCCTTTTCCTCTAATAGCATGAATAAATAAGAATTGAAAATAGGCCACTACAGAACAAGACATGCCCATAGTTATTAAGTGTATAATTTCAAGTTTTTGTCTTGAGCCAATATACATCGCAATGTAGATAATTTTATATGTACTATACTTGCACACAAGCACAGAAACACATATATATGCCTTTAAAATTCATGTTTACTATTAAGATTGCAAGAGACAGCAGCAACTTCAATATAAATTTCTAATATTTGGTAGGGGTTGAGAGAAACAGAAAAGAACTGATTTATTACTCCTTCTCTACACTTTTGACTTTACAGTGGGATAAAAGATGACTCATGTAATCTCAGTATCCTCAAAGAGTATATTCTAACTAACAAAAGGCTGAAGCATGTACATAAAAACTCAGAATGTATGATGAGAATACAAAATGGTGAAGAGTCAAGGAAAATTGTTATAAGCTCATGAAAAGACTCAGTGTGTCAAGCTGTTTGATTATTTAGAAACTATTCCCATATTTTAATGTTGAGGAATGGGACTCGATGGAGAGAGGGTATTCCAGACCTAAACCTAAACACAGTGGAAAAACACTGGAACAGTTCTCAGGCTAGACAGTGCCACAGGGATAAGCCGATCTGTATTGTAAATAGCAGAATACATAAGCAGTTGCTATATGACAAAATCAAGTAGTGTAATCCTGTGCACCATGAAGCTGAGCTACCACTGCCATGACATGATTTGGGTGGGGTACGAATGAACAAATACATAGTCTACCCAAATATAAATGGGCACATGAATGTAAAAAGGCAAGTCAAAATTAACACCTGATTGCCAAGGTTGTCTCTAACTAAAACTATTAATTGTGTGTTAATATAATCTGAAATGATTTACTTACCCTGCCTAGTTATACTACTATTAAGAATAGATAATTACATATTCAAATATATGGAGTATATATAAAGTGATTGTGTAGTGAGTTTAGCTTTCCTTTTGTGCAAAAGATGCGTATTCCTAGGGCTGGGCAAGGCTATCTTAAGATTTTGTGTATCTGAAATTAAAATATGTACAGACTAAGTATGGAAGAGCCTCCTCCCCCTAAGTTCCCTCTTCTCCAACACTGAAACGTAGTCATAGACTAAAAATAAACAAAGAAATAATAGCTTGATGCATGATCTCAGTCTTTTCGTGGGCTCAGACTATTTACCCTGGCTCATCTCAATGTATATTTTTATTGTATTTTATGACAAGTATTTTATAATAGACCAAGTATTTCATGCAGAAATACATTCCTAAATTTTGAAAGCCATCCCTACTCTAAGGATACCAGATTACTGAGCAGTCAGAAATAATGGGTTACAAGTATAAACTTGTTTTAGCTTTCCTCTAATTACTGCCTTCAAACATGTTTTGTCAAGGTTCTTTTTTCTGTCCCTTAATATCCTTGAGCAGATTTTGAGTATAATAAATCTGTTCTTGTTAACACTCATATCTGCTTCCCCATCAACATTGGCTGTTTCTAGAGTCTAGATATCTGGAAGACAAAAGGACTTACTCAGCTTTTCATCCCTCTTGTCCCCTTTCTCCTGGGTAGCAGGACAAAGGTCCCTTAAATGATTTCTGCTTAAATTCTCTCTGCATGGCAACTTCTATGGCTATATCTATGCCCTTTGACATCTTCCAGGTGGAAGACGCCTAAATGCTAAGCATCTCCTGGGGGCAGGGTGATGTCTGATACCTTAAGGGAGGACTTACTGGGGAACCTCCTAACTGCATAAGTCCCTGATACTAGAAATCACTTTCTGCTTCATTTTCTTCTAAGCTCCCTAAGCTCTCATCCCCTCCATATAAGGCCCTCCTCTTGGCATGGGTTCTCTTATTCTGATAATGTTCACTTTCTCCACCATGCTGCATCCCTCGATTCTTTAAGCCCCTGCCCAAATAGGTACAGAAAACAGATCAGCAGTTCACACCAAAGCAGAAATCCGGCTATCAAATGAAGTGGAAGCATCTGCAATCCTTGAGTAATTCTCTGGGAATTCCCCTCCCTCGACCTTGGCAGTGAGGAAGCATGCTCAAAAAGGGATTATAAACCAGTGCCCTGCCTATCAAACACTGTCTCTTCATTAGAATTTCTTCAAATCCCTTTTTGTGGTTTTTCTCTTATAAATGAAGAAAAAGGTTGTTTGTGGAGTCAGTCTGGGGTGATAGTTAAGACAACAATGCTGACTTAGTTCCTATTAATAAGTACTTTTACTTTCTTCACAATGAGGAGTACCTGGGACCCTTTGTTCTTGTTGGGACCTGTGGGAAAAATTCTATTTAATGTCCTGTTACATAAGCATACACAACAAAACCAACAATGAACAAGACCATATTATAAATCAAATTTTAGTAACTGGTTCTTGTAAATAAACTGAAATAAATGACATGTGAGTGTCTAACTTTTGAAATATTATTTCATATATCAAAGGAAACTTTAAATTACTGAGACAGAAGTTCACAGAAAAAAAAGATTACCATAAATGAAAAGTAATGATTAAATGTGGAGATATTCATTATTAAGAGAAAGATGATCACTCCAGTTTTTGAAACACATTTTTTAGGTAAGAAAGAAAATGGAAAATGATTAGGGGAAGGATATTGTTAGTTTCTCATTCATAAAAACACAACAACAATTTTCAGTGTGTGTATAAGTGACACCAATTATAATCTTAGCCAAAATAATTATATTTATTATTAAATTCATCACTTTCATTCCTAAATATATCCAATGTGGAATAACTTCGAAAAAAGAAGTCCATAGTATTTTTATGCATCTTAGATAGAAAGCAATCAAACACAAAATTAAAATGATTTAAAAATAAATAAATGCCTTTTAAATCACCATACATTAAATCAGTAAAAGTATATTTAACTTCTGTATTATTATCCTTTATACCTAGGTGACATGTAACTATTTGTTAAGATTTTCCCACAGGCTGACCCTGATAAAGGAGGCAAATCTCAAAGGGACTAACGGTCACACCACTGCTTAGTGAGTGACACTGATAGATTGTGACGGGAACCTGACATTGTCAAGATTCGTTTACAATGAAAATGACGGCGAGAGCAGGCACTTACTCCATACCATTGGAGACCACTTAGAAGAATGTCAACTCCATCTCAACAATGGAAACAAGGCTACTATGTAAAAGTCAGTGCTAGTCACAGATGCTACAGATGCTCACTGTTACTTCTGAGGTAGGTGAGAATAAACAAGTTGTCATCTTCTAGTGGATTAACTTCACCCTATGAACATTATATAAAATATCGACAGTACTGCTAGTATTTTTCATAAAAATAGTGAAAACAGTCCTTGAATGAGTTATTGTAATACAGTCTTTAAATATTTGGATAACTATATGAACCCAGATGATCTACTTTAGCATGTAAAAACATGATAAAATATATAAAAAATGAAAGAGAAAATCTTTTAGGGGTATACTTAATGAGAGGCACAATTTAAAGTATGCCAATATAAGTATAGTAGGTTAGCAAGGAGGATACCACAGATGCCTTCTAACTGGTATTACAAAATAATGCCCATAGAGTAGGTCATTTTTAAAGTCTAAAATTCATGTTTGCACATGTACCATGTTTAATTTGGAAGTTCAGGGAAAAAACAGAACTGGTTGGCTTTCGTGTAACCAATTCTGCTCAGCTTAATCTTCTGACATCAATTTTTTTTAACTGAGAGAAAGATTATTTTTATGAATCCTAACTATCCCTTTACTGATATATATATATATTATCCCTTTACTGATAAATACGTTACTTTCCTAGAAACAATCAGATATATTTTCTTTAGCTATCTGTCACTAACTAAACTTTACCCTGTGTTACCTGTCAGGTATTAATTAATTAGGGATTTGAAACTCTTGCCATAAAAGGGACTTCTATTTTACCTTTGATGTCATCTTTTGAATGCAGAGCTATTTTTATATATTTTATTTTATATACAATGACGATAATACTGATGTTATTAGTGTTCTTGGACTCATCAGAACTATGCAAATCTTAAATTTCTTTATCTGCTTGAGAAACTTCTACTGCCCTATCTACACTGCAATGTTGCTGAAAGTAGTAATAAGTTAACACATGCCTAAAGTGGCTCGCAAAATAATAAAAACTAAAACTGCTTATTTTAAAATTTTGCCTAAGCATTCTTCACCAGGTTGTTGAACTAAAAAGAATAGGGAACAAATTGGAAAATCAGAGCTGGCATTCTAGTTACTATGACAGATGAAGCACATAAAATAATACTTAATAGACAGATAGACACTACTAAAAAATTAGTTTTGTTATTTTGAGAAACTTTGGGGAATTATGGAAAACAAGAACATCATTAGGAAACTTAAAACAGTTACTGGTTTCATCTCATTTCATGTATTTATTTATTTTGAGTCAGAGATTCTGTCGCTCAGACTAGAGTGCCGTGGCACGATCATGGCTCATTGCAGTTTCCAACTCCTAGGCGCAGGTGATCCTCCCACTTTAGCCTCCTGGGACTACTGGCATGAGACACTACATTCAGCTAACTTTTAATTTTTTTGTAAAGGTGAGGTCTTGCTATGTGTCCTAGACTATTCTTAAACTCCTGGGCTCAAGCAATCCTCCTGCCTCAGCCTTCCAAAATGCTGGGATTACAAACATGAGCCACCATGCCCAGCTGGTTTCATTTTAAATAGCTTTGATTTTGAACTCAAAAAATTTATCAGAATAAATTACTATATACCTATAGCATTGCTTTATATATTTTTCCTTATATTATACCAGATTTCAGAAAGTTTTGATAAGATGAAAATAAAAGCAAGGCCATTACTATAAAGAGAAAAGGTCAGATACTATATGTGCAGAAAAAAGAGATAATTATATCAGAAAACACTTTGATTTTTGATGCTGTTGTTGTCGTTGGTCTCATTAGCACCATGCTCTAAGTGTTAACCAGGTAAAATAGGTCCCCCAAAAAAAAGGAAAGGAAAAAAGAAAAAAAAGTGCAGACTCCAACTGGGTAAACAGTTGCATAGTATTTAGCATAAGAAAAGAAATAGTAGCCAGATTAATTTGCATTGACTAAATATTTGGGAGTCTTGTTAGCATGGACTATAAGCTGATTGTAAGCAAGAGCCAAATATTTACACTCAATAGAAATGACACTCAATAGAAATGATATTGAAAACAAATTGGCTAATTTACACAGTAAGTACAATTCTATTACATACAATGGATAATGTAGAAATACCCACACTAGGTACTTACAAGTTTTGCAAAATAAAACGTATTCATACAGTTCTTCAAAATAAAGCAATGCAGTATAACATATCTATGATATTTTTACTTTAATCGTTTAGCCTTTCTCATTGCCAACATTAGTGAATTTCTACCTTTTCCCTCTTTAGTTCATCAAATTATTCTTCCATTAGGCAAACCAATGAATTCGAAATCCTTCTTCCTAAGGATATTATAATTTCCCCAAAATTTACAATCACATCAAATACAATTTCAAGTTGCACTTTCTATAGTGTTAATAGAGTAATCAATGTCAAGGTATATGATATTTATAATTTCATGCTCATGTATAAGTATTGCCCACAGCAAGTTGAAAGAAGTTTTAATTTTCACAATTTTATGCAATTTTTTCAGTTTTTAATTATTTATGTTGAAATTGAAAAATCTTGCCACTTGCGCCAAAATCACAATTGACTTTCCTAAAAAAGCAGAAAGTCTTCCTAAGTGAGATGGCCTGCTTATAGGAATTATCTTCACATATATCACATGTATGGCTCTAGTATTTGTTTGTCACCTCCCTAAACTTGGTTAGCCTCAAAGAAGGACATCAACAACTAGTTTCATAAGTCAGAAACCTAGAAATAATCTTTATTTTATTTTCTCTAACTGTGCACCGCCCGTGTCCAATTCCTCTTCATATCCTGTAAATTTCAACTTTGTAATTTATCTTTACTCTGTTTCTATCTCAGCTTCTTTAATCAAATTCAGGACCCTCATCACTTTTAGTTACACATATTACAGTGTCACTCCCCTGCTTAGAAGTCTTCAATTTCTTTCCCATTGCTATCAAGAAAATAATTCAAATCTTTTTGTCTCAGTGTAAGTTCCACATTCTCAGGCCTACATCTCTTTTACTCATTATTGTATCCCCAGCATTTCACAAATAAGACTAGCTCTCAATCAGTTCTTGAGCTGAGAGCGGCAAATCCAGACCAATTCTTAAACTCATATATGATGAACATCAGTGTGGCACTCTGAAATGTGAAGGTATGGCCTTTATTATGGAGCAGCTTATAGAATGAAAAAGAGATAAACATATGTAGCATGCATTTATATAATTTTATTATTTAATTAAAATTAAATATAGAGAAGATAAACAATAGGAAGTATGACATTCTGGAAACAAGCTTGATAGAACTTAGTAAATATTTGAATATAAATGGAGGTGAAGTGAGTAAAATATTATTATATGGTGGCATCATGAGTGAGACAATAATGATGATGATACTATCTAATATGGATCATGTACTCACAATGTGTTGGGCATCATGATAAGATTTATATGTACTAGCGCAATTTTGAATTCACAACTCAGGCTTTTAATTATCCTTATAAAGAAGATCAGGCTTTACAATGAATAAAAATCCAGTTCAGTTTTGGACTGGTTTAATATGAGATGCTTCAGAAATAGTCAAGTAGAGAATGAAAACAAACAGAAGTATGGAACTGAAATCTGGAAGAAAAGTAAATGCCTAGTGAGGGAGATTTCAAAGTCATTGGTTTGTAGGTATAGATTAAACCTTGATGCTTTAAGAGGGCAGAGAAGGAAAAAAGGTATTTCTACCAAAATGTGTTTCTACTGTAAGCCATGGAATAAGTCTCAAATAAGCCAGACAGAATAATTTCTTTAATTTCTGAGGATCTGAGCAAGAATAAACAAAGATTGGTATACGACTATGGCTTAATAAAGATTACACAGGTTACAGTAAATTGTTAGCTCAAAGTGGTGTATTAATGCATTTTTAGAATAGTTAATTCTTTCCACTTACCTTTAAGCTAAAATACTTTAAGAAGATATTCCATATGAATACATGAATGCCTTACACATCTTAGGCCTTCAATTAATAATGAATGAATGTATAACATTATGATTGAATTTAAGGATTTAGCAATCCTAACCACTACTTAAAGCAGACAGCCTAAACAAAAGCAAAACACAGACACAACTAAGCATAATTTGAAAAGGTTCCATTAGTCCAACTCGTAATATGATAATTAGTTATGATATCCAGTAATTACAAGGTTCCCTTTAAGAAACTTGTGGAGACAGGCAGCTTTAAATTGAGGTACTGGATATAACTCAGCACATTTGAAGGATCACTGAAATAATATTATATTATAGTGTAGATTACATGCAGATGGCAGGCTTGTTGAAAGCTACTGTTTATATGAAACCAAATCATTCTGTCCATAGCTTCTATTATATGTAGTGAAGACATTCTGTGCAAGCACTTTTCATCAGTTTCTCATGGGCAGACACGGGAGGAGGTTCTCAAGGTCAAAATGACCAATAACATTTTGGCTCTTGCCAACAGAAAAAACACTTCAGAAGATGAGCAGCAATACTGATAATGTTATTGTTACTTTTATACTTCCATTTGAAAATTAAATATAAGCACTCGTTTTTATATTGGGAATAAATGGTTGTGATATTCTTTTGAAGATTATTGTGACAATGAGAAGTAGACTAGGAAAAATGCTTAAAATTTGTGTTTTTAAATGAGGATTGATTTTCTGACAATATCACTACAAATTTAAACATCCATATTCCTTTTTTTATTTTAAAAATTGCCATGATGTGAACTAATGAAGAATACAAGAGAGTATTTTCCTACCTAGGGTCACACAATGATTCAATGTCAGAATTAAGTGCTACACTCAGGTTTTAAGTTCAGAAGAAACAACAACTCAGGGTGGTGTCTGGCTAAATCAGTCACATTCTTTTTTTTTTTTTTTCTTTTCCTCAACAATATCTCCTAACATCAATATAAAAAAGGTACATACCTTGCTAAAAAATAAATGACAAGTGATGTGACTGTCATCTTTTATATAATTATCAAAGAAACAGGATTTTTGAAAATATTCAATTTACAAAAATAACACCTATCTAAATTGCCACTATTTGGTAGTAACAGTAATAAATCTATTGGATTGTAAATATTTTCAGTGTACAGAGAATCTATCTTTTAAAAAATAATGATCTTCAAGAGGGGTCCTTAATTATTTTTGAACAATCAGTAGCTATCTGATTGTAAAAATTGCTCTATATTACAAATTACAACTATCTGTTATTTTCTTTATAATCACAATATCTGTCTTAAATAATTTCAGCATTTCCTCAATATTAAAATACTGCACCATTATTTCTTCTTGCCTGTTCAACTGCACACATTCTCTCACATCATTACATCAGGAATGTTACAATCATCATCAACAGTACACAGATGCTCTCATTTAGATAGGTCTAGTCTAAGACTTGAGGTCACCTAGGAAAATACACCTTGTTAAATTTACAGCAAATGTTGCTCTAAATTAAATTAATTTATTTGAAATAATTGCTTAAGACTTCAGCTACTAGATTAAAACAAGATTTTTCAAAATAAATTAGATACCAAAGCACTTCCTTTGTTAAGATGTTCTGTACAAAAACTGCTTTCCTCTTTGATACATTTTGAAATTTTGTTCTTTTGAGTTTGCTATGAAGAGATGTTTTCACAAAGAAATATCTGGAGTAAATTTTGCACTTTCTTATGAATGTCTTATGAATGTTTTTTCACAAAAAAAGTATTTCACAAAAAAGTAACTGTGTTATAGACACACCCATAAACAATAATGCAATGATGACTTGTGTTTTAATGGCTGTGTATGAAAATTACTATGGTGGGTGTTTTTCTTTTCTTTTTTTTTTTTTTTGAGTTGGAGTCTCACTCTGTCGCCCAGATTGGAGTGCAGTGGCCGCTCCCGGCCACCGCAGCCTTGACCTGCTGGGCTCCGGCGATCCTTCCACCTCAGCCTTCCAAGTAGCTGGAACTACAGG
>CAUYQG010280744.1:0-23603 GCA_963574415.1 Tarsius wallacei | reverse complement strand
ATATTGTTTTTAAATTTGAAACGAAAAAAGCACACACACACAAAATTTAACACAGAAAACGACAACAGCAAATGACTTCTCCTGTCCTCTATCACCTACCCGTGACTTCTGCCTGTGGGGTTGGGTTCTGTGGGGCTTAGTATGCTCAGTGAAAGAACTCTCGAGTTTAACAATTAAAATGACTCAGCCCCGTTGGTGGATGAGCACTAAGGCTTTTCCATCGGCATAACCAGGGTATCACAACACTGTGTGTGCTACCTGGGGAACCAAGGTGACAAACCAGTGAAGGTCACAGTGTTTAGCTAGTGGTTTAGAAAATTCAGGGCTTTTTTTTTTTTTTTTTGGTCAGGAGAGAAAATATAGGTTCCATTTGAGTAAAATTTAATATAATGTACTTATGGATTCTGAGAATTTGTAAAAGCCATTCATGATAATAAAGCTTTTATTTGCTTCAGAGCAAACAATCCTTTGGTGTGAATTTATTGTCTTTTCATTTTAGTTGTGGTTTGAGTCAGGGCAAAATGCTTTACCCAAAATGCTCCTTTAGTGAGACAGACCCTGTCTCTTTTAAAATTGTATTTTGTCTGGAATGGACTGGGTCACATGTAATAAATTCTGGCATTTTAATAGAAACATTACAGGGAGAATAGTTAACAATCTGCTTTAATTTCAAAACTCATTTATTCTTTCATATGGTAAGGCAGTATCTTGGTAAAATGTGCAAAATGCATTGGGATTTAATTATAATGGGGATTTCTTCTGAAATAATGTTAAGTTGGGCTGTCAGTTTTCAGGATAAAGGTCTTGGGGGTGGGTACTGAGAGCAGACATCAGTGTCTTTTTGTTTCTGTGTCCTAGATGCCATGAGATGCTCAGGAGGGTTAGAAGCCTTGGGCATGTTACCTGCTGAAGACCCTAATCCTGGGAGTGTGGGTACAAAGACACACCCACTAATAGTACCATCCCCACATGAGACCGAAGGGCAAGGAAAACTCTGGGAGTAATTTTTTAGTGTCTTCCCATTGGAACCAATTTATCCACTAATTTATTCCTGCAACAAAGATTTAAATCCCTTTGTGGCAAGTGTTAGAGACAGAAAGGCAAGCAAAAATAAACAGGATCCCTACCTTAGGAAGATTGCAGGGTAGTTAGAAATGCGTTCACCAAAGGATGGCACAGATATATGTACAAAGACAACTGTGCTGAGGATTTTGATGACAAGGTCCCTGGTGCCGGGTGAGTGTCTGAGAGGGCATATTTGTTATAGACAGGGTGGTGGTGGTAGTCATGGGAGACATGACCTAGGAAGCCCCAGCATAGTTACAAACCAGGTAGAAGGAACAGTGTATACAGACCCTTTAAGGATGGTAGCATGGTGGATCCAGGGAATCCAGGAAGGCTCAAGGTGATTGGAGGGCAGACAGCAAAAGAGCCTGTGATGGGAGAGTCAGGGGAGGACACATGGTGCCTCTGGGCCATGGCAACAGACCTTATCTTGCTTGCTAAGTATATCAGGAAGCCACTGGATGGTTTTATGCAGAACATCATGTGGTTCTGATCCAGATTTTGCCCTGATTGCTTTAGTTTTCGGTGTGGAGAAGGTCCTCGAGGACAGAAAGAGTGGGTGGTGGGGACACCATTTGGGAGGTGTCTGTGAAGCCAACTGAGACATGAAATGGGTTTGGAGCAGGAGGCCCGCTATGGAGAGGCACACTGACCTGAGGACCTGGTTTAGTCAGCAACGAGAGAACCAAGCCGTGTGCACCAGCAGATGCTTTCTGCTCTTTACAGCTGACGGTTCTGTAGGAGGCAGGAAGAAATCAGACATTTGCAAAACCTCAGGAGTAGGGGTGGGATGACGTGGTCAACAGAAATTTAGGCTGTAAGCTGGTTAAAAGAAGATGAGGGGGAAGTTGAGGTGAAAGTACCCGAAAAGGAGATTATGATCATTAAGTCAGTCAAATATGGTTTGCACCAAATGTAGATGGTGTTGGAGCAGGATTTGTCCCCCAGCACTTTTTCTTGCAAGCCATGCTTGATGGGCGTAATGATCATAAAGCATCTTTGTTTCTTGGAACTTAAAAAAGAAATACGTTTTTAGCCTACAGCAAGTTGCCTCTAGCTGCTTAAAATGAGAGTCTTTTCAAGTGAAGGTTACACCGAGGACTCAGCTCAGGAAATGAAGGTAGGAATGAGTTGCAAGTATAACCTCGTGGTTCCTGGAATGGTCCCAGCCCCTCAGACGTTCCACCCACTAACCAGGCTCCCAACACTCATTTCCCTAGGAGATTGCTGCAAGCCCTTAGGCAAATCATCTAGCCTTCCTTAAGTGACTCAGGCTTAAAATGGAAGGGACCTAGCTCTGAAAGCCTCCTTCACCTTAGGATACTGGATTCCATGCAACAAGAATTCTTCATTCCTCAGAGTGCAATGCTGTGTTCACATGCCTGGGCATTCCTCTGAATCACTGAGGATTTTTTCACTTAACGTTCATTGTCATGGTTTCTGGTGATCTAATAAGGCCAGGAGGAGTTCTTCCTTTGCCCTGGGAAAATCTTAAACTTGTTTCTGAAAACCACTGCCCCCTCATGGTGGTATCTTTTGTCCTTTCTTCCACCTGTATCCCAGTTGACTTCAGTCAGCAAATGAATGAATGTGCATTTATTGAACACCTGATCGTTGTCCTCCATGGTGCTCTGGGCTTTCACTCAGTTAATTATCAGGACACTCTTGGAAGGTGAGGGGATATAAGAGGATTATAAGAGGAGACAGAGACTCACAGAGGTGAAATAACTTGCCTAAGTTCATGTAGCAAAAAGAAGGTAGCAGAATGCAGTCAAACCCAAGACTTCTGATTCTATATCCAGGGGTTTTTGTTTGTTTGTTTGTTTTTGCTTCTCTAAATTGGTATTTACCAAAGTGTACACTCCAGGTGTAAACAAGCAGGTGTTAGATTGTATGGACAAGGCAGGAAAAAACATTGAATTACATGACAGGAAAGTTGTTTTCTTTTCAGTTCTCTCCCTAACATCCTGATCAGTCAAGTTTGGTGTCAATGTGGCCTTAGTATGTGTTGAATATTTGCTAATATCTCATTTTAGCAAAGAGAGCCGGTCTTAGGCTTAGCGCCCTCAACACTCAGCAATGTTTAGCAAGAATTTAATAAAAGTATTTTGGTTTCATCTTCTATTTTTGGAACATGACATTGGTTTTCTTTATATTGGTGACATAAAGTTGCCTTTTAAGGAAAAACATTAAAGGGAAAATAAAGAAAAATGTTGGATAAATTAGAGTTCAGGTATATGGGCATAATGATAAAAATCGTCAGTGTGCACCTGTTGGAATGAAACTGGGACCAGCTCCATTGACTCATGCTGCCTTCCTCATTCCTGAAGCACATAGAGTTCTACTTGGTCATCCTGACACTAAGTTCTGAATCTGCTCTTTGTTTCCCTGAGAAATATACAAAAGCAATGATAATGTACTGAATGCATACTTGCCCTTGGACCACTCAGGCTTCCTTTTTAGGTTTAAATTACATAACCCAAATCAGCCCACGCTAGTAATGGAGTCTTAAAACCTAGAAAAAATATGTACGTTTATTGCAAAAGATAATATCCCATTTAAAACAGTTTAGAAATTTACAAAACCTTACATGAGTACATCGTCTTTACGAAGGTGCTCTATAGATGAGCTGGTATTAAGTTCCAAGGATAGTGAGTACGCATTTATTTTTTTAACTACAGAGAAAGCAGCTACACATACTCCTGTAATTTAAGTTGATGTATCGGTCTTTTCCCCTTCAATTTAATAAAAGTAATTTTTGCTAAATTAATCTCTCTCCATAAAACCATATTACCTCAAGTACAGCATTTCTGTAGAGTAATATCATGGTAGATGTTATATCATATTTTACAAAGAAGCAGTGATTTTCACACGAATAAATGAGCATGGAGTTTTGGTATATGTGTGTATGGTTTTTTTAAACAGAGGATGATTTTTGTTCATCAGGAAAGTGGGTATCAAATCCTTTTCCCTCATAGTGATTTTAAATGTTACATTTTCAAAGAGAACTCCTTCCCAGTTTCAGGTTGGTGGCCCAAGCAATGCGGTGTTGTGCTTTGGTATAGAATCACTATAGCCTTGGTTGGTTTTATTTCTAGAAATGTCAGTACTTTCCAGCCCCAGTTTGATTTAATTCAGTTTTGGGTTATGTGAGACCCTCGACTTAACATGTGTGTATGTCCACCTGAGCTTCTTAATTTTGTGTGAGATACCGCAAACATCTCTTCATCATACCAGGCTAACTTTGGCCAATGATCCATCTCAGCTCTGAGTTGTTCTGCTCGTGTGATGTGGGAACATGCACAGAGTTGATATAGCAGTTAGACCTAGGTGGTCTTATCTCCATTCAAGAAGGGAAAAACAGGCTCTGTGAATTTAAGTCATTTGCCAAAAAAATAGACTGCTCAGTTGCCCAAGTCTCTTAATTCTAGGAAAAGGATTATTTTCATTCTAGCACAATGCCTAAGAATATAAATTTAGTTGAAATTAGCAAATAAGATGGAAGCTCTACTACAAGATAGACTTACATAAGAGATCCCAGATGATTTTGCTTTATTGGATTATCCTCTGTGCTGTTTTTTTCCAGTGTGGGGCCAATGGAGAGTTGATCTAATGGATATAGAAAGAAAGATCTGTGGCTTCCAGCCAGTGGTAGCATATCTTATTGAGATGTGGCTTCTTAAGTATGACAAGTGTATTTATCTTAATTCTAACATGACGTTATATATTCTGGTCTCATTTTGTGGGTTTAAACATTACGCTAGAAACAGAACAAGAACATCTTGAATGACATTCCAAGACTTAAATAGTGCAAGCTGAGGTTCATTGCCAGATTTCCCTCTCGCTTTCATGGAAATAGCTCTGTGCACTGCAGCGCTGTGTTGGGGAAGGTGAAACTGTCAGAGTGGTTTGCTCAATTAGTCTCAATTTGCAGTGGGGTACATACATCCCATGTGCACATAGGATACTGTGCTCTCCAACGACTCTAGCTCAGACCCTGGGTCCTCAGCAAAGGGAGCTATGAAATGCCCTCTTCATTTAATGTACATTTAGCCTCAGGATCCCTTTCTTGAAGTGTCAATCCAACCACAGACTGGTAGAGAATTTGATTTAACGAGAAGGAATCTGAATCTTGCCATCCTGCTCCTCATCCCCTAGAATATGTAGTAGTTAATTATATTACCATAATAGTTTGTTCAGCCATGCAAGTTTGACTGGACCCGCATGGATGGGGGTCTTGTCAAAAGAAGGAGTCAGACCTTAAAGAACTCAGACTTTGGGAAAGAAAGGTCTTTAATACAAAAATGGGAGAAAAAAAAACCCCAACAAAAAAAACCAATATTTTCATCCCTAGTCCTGTGGCTTCTTCAATCAGGTGACCATAGCCTTGTCACCAGGAAGGGAGACTATGTCGATTAATATATGTTTGAACCTATATACAAGCCTGTTGCAGGGATGAATGAACTAGAAACAGTGTTGTGTTTTATCAGCCTTATTTATGTTAACGATAAGATGTAACTGACTGACAGGCTGCTGAATCTCATGATCTTAAATGTTGCAGGTAAATTAACTGTGGAAGCTAAGAAAGTTCAAGCCCAAACCAGATTCTACCCATTTGCCAGGTGGTCTCAGGCCCCGGACAGAGAGGCATGATGGTTTAGGGCAAGCCCTGAAACGGCTGTAACTGCTGGCACCCTCTTTGAATTCCAATTACACAAGATAGCCACACCAAGTACCTTATATCCTGGGGTGACATTACTCTGTCACAGACAGTAAGTCCTATACCACATGAGATGACAGATCCTTGACTTGGGATCGAGGGGCTCATTAAGAATGAAAATAACCTCAACACACCAGAGTGGTCTTGCACTTTTAAGCCCTGCCTACTTGTGTTGTGCTTGTGTACGTTATCTTAGAAAACTGCCAGTTTATTTATCTAATTGTTTTCTGTTACCTGCTTATAACCTCCTGCCCTGCACAACACTTTTCTTTTGCTTTTGGGTTGATGAACCCAGGATGAGAAGGAAGCACTTAGCATCATGGAGGCATTAGAAGTGGAGTGAGAGTTTTGCTCATGGTGGGCACTTGGACTTGCAAACCAGGATGAGGCCTGGCCTTGTGTGACAGGGAACTTGGCAAGTGGTCACTCTAGTGTCCGTGAAATCCTCAGCAAGCAGCGGCACGCACTCAGGCAAGGATGGTGATCAGGTGTCCAGCAGTGGCTGCACCTGTTCCAAGGCTCTCCTGTTTCACAGGTCAAGGAGCTCACAGCCCGGGGCCTTTGCAAAGAAGCAGAACAGGCCTTGAGGGCAGTGGATTCCCCATCTCAGGGAGGTATATAGGGAGGGTGGGGAGGGGGGTTGGTCACAACCAGCTCAGATCCACCAGAAACATTTCTTCTTCACCTTCTTGGTTTTCCGCCTTAAGTCCTGTTTTTCTGGGACAGGGGCTTCTGCTGGGGACTTTGGTGGGGGCGATGCCTCCTCAACTGGTTCTGCTTCCTCCAGACTCTGCAGAACTTCATGGAATCTGCCTTCCTGCTGCCGAAAATCATACTCTACACTGAAAAACACGAAGAGGAAGGAAGGAAAGTGAATTCAAATCAGCACAGACTGATTCAGCATCACCAAGTGTCCAACTGACATGGAAGAGTGGGGGCTGTGGGATCGAATCCCAGAACCTTAAGTATCGAGTGGTTGTGTGATCTTGGGAAAGTGATGCCCCCTCTCTAACCCTCTAGTTCCTTACTGATTGACTTGGCGCCTGTGATGCCTTCCTTACAGGGATGTTATTACATGTAAATGAGACAAGGGACATGCCAGCTGATGGTAGGTATTCAGTAAACATTGGCTCCAGTGTCTCTCTTATATGTACTTGATGCCCCTAATTGTTAAAGATTTTGTGCACATGTTATACATGAAATCTGCCTCATGATAAAAGATTTAAATAATACACAGGGACATAGAATAAAACTGACAGCTCAGTTTCCTCGTCTGTAAAATGGAGGTGGTCCCTATCTCAAAAGCTTTCTTTGGAATTACCATATGCAAAGTGAAATAATATAAATGAAGTGCTTAGAGCAGTGCCTGGCCTGTCCTAAGTCCTCCATATACGTTAGCTCCTGTTATTGTTAATATCATCATCATCCATTTTGGGGAGGGGTGGTATTGGAATCTCACTCTGTCGCCCAGGCTGGAGTGCAGTGGCACGCTCACAGCCACTGAAGCCTTGACCTGCTGGGCTCAGGCGATCCTTCTGCTTCAGCCTTCCAAGTAGCTGGAACTACAGATGCATGCCACCATGCCCAGCTAATTTTTGTGATTTGTTGTAGAGACAAGGTCTCGCCAAGTTGTCCAGGCTGGTCTTGAACCCCTGGGTTCAGGCAGTCCTTTCGCCTCAGCCTCCCAAAGTGCTGGGATTACAGACTTGAGCCACCGCGCCAGGCCCATCATTCATATTTTTACTACTATTATGTGACGCCTTGCTTGTTGAATTGCTTTTCAACTTAGCAACGTATCTTGGAGAACTTTACCTATAAGACTACCCCAAAGTATTCCTCAATACAGATGTGTTTATATACTCTATCAGTGGATGTTTCCTAAGCTCCATTTATTATCATTATTATTATATTTTGGTGATTTTATTGTGTGTTTTGGAATCATTTATGTACGGATTCCATTGCATTGTGCTGATTGTCATAGAGGTCTAAGAGGTAAACATGAAGCCATCGGGGACCGTGGTTCCCAGAGGTCAAGGGAGTTGGGAGTCAGAACAGAAGCTCTAACCTATGAGAAGTGGGTGCTGATGCCCTCTGACCTCTGTATGTCAGGCCAGCAGGTATCAGGGACTCTCAGCCTGTGTTGTCACTCAGCTCATACTCACCAAAACTCAGGGAGCCGGACCAGGGAGAACAAATCCTGTTAGACAGCCTAGCAGACTGAGCCTGGGCCTCCTCTGTCCACTCTCTTCCATAAGGGGTACTTGCTTATGGAAGAGTTTTCAGCACCAGGGTGCTTGGAAGAAGGTTCTTAAGCTTTCCTACATGTTTGTTCCTGGTTTTGTACCAGGGCTTTCAGAAGGCCCAGGATGAGGCACAAGCAAAGGAGTGTGGAATCATGAAAAGAGCACTTTATCCTTGTTCAGCCAGGAGGAAAATGAACCATTGCATGTGGAAGATGAAAGACCCCATGTTGGTCTGTGATGTGGCATGACTGGCTACAGCCTTTATACCCAGTAATTATTGAGAAGTAGCTGTCAGGAAAGGGACACCTGTCCTTGTCTCCTATCCCCATGTCATCTCTTAGAGCCCAGGATCAGAGTTAGTGCTGCCGAAGAGGCATATCACGTTTGCCAAGCATAACTAATGAAGCCCCAAAGGGTGCCTTATTCTTGAGGGCTATATAGGGTTAGAAGGGCGAGGTGGCTGTTTTATAGCCAGACTGATGGGGTGTCAGTTCTCAGGGAGTACTGGAGAAGGGTGTCTAATTGCTTTGTTTCTGCATTTTTGATAAGTTTCATCTGGGCTGTCTTCCTCTCTGCTTATATCCTTTCCCTTTCTGTTCCTCCCTGGACCCCTCTGTGGGGACAATTCTGACTGGATGACATATATAATGGATGAAACAAGGTTGTTTTTAGTTTTTTTGAAAGCAATGCTCCACAACTTATCAACTGTGAGATTTGGGGGGAAGTCATTTCCCATTTTCAAGCTACCTTGTGCTCATTTGCAAAATGGGCACAGTACCTACTTAAAGGATCTCAGTGGAGCACATGCATATATTCAACCAGTCATTCAACAAACATTTAATGAGCATCTTCCATGTGCCAGGACCTGTTCTAGCTACTGGGGAAGGGATGGTAGACAGAGAAACACTCTCTGTGGCCTCTTGGTACTGCTACTCCAACGACTCTGTGTCCTCAGTAAATGCCAACATCAGTAGCTATTAGGGTCCTTTTGGCCAAAGCCCAAAGTTGACCAGGTAAGGGGGCAGAGACATCCACAGACTCACATCACCTGGTACTGCACCCCCATTTGTCAGTGGAGGGAATAAAGTGGGATACTGTCTACACCACTTGTACCTCAGTTTCCTCAGAGGAAACTTAAGGGGGTGGATTCAGAGGCTGGGAACCTCTGCATTGCAACAAGGAAGGAATTTAAAGCAGTGAGTTGTGAGCTGTGGTTCTCACCCCCTCTAGCACTAGGAACATGCATGGTTCACAGATAGGGAACATCCATATTCACACTTCTCCTAGCTCCTGAAATAGCCCTGCCCTCCCTACTGTGGGAGAAAAAATGATCTTCATCGTAGAGTACCAGATGGAGCCTAAGAGAGTGGGTACCCCCCTCTAGGATTTTTAGGATTCTAGGATTTTCTAGTGCTATCTGGTGCAGAATATTCCATTCATCCATCCATCTGTCCATCTGTCCGTCCGTCTGCTTGTCCATCCATCCATCCATCTATCCATCCATCCATCCATCCATCCATCCTGTTCTGGGCCTGACACTGTGCTATGTTCCAGGACACAACCGTAAACTAGACAGGCAAGGATACTGTCTCTGTGGCTCTTCCCAGCGTGTGAAATAGGTGATTAAATAACAATTGCTTTCAAAATATACTTCTCATTTCTCTCAATTACTCCTACTTTCCAATTCTTTATCCATATGCTCCTACCAAATTATATGAACACACACATACACCAGATGCCTTCCTCTTCTTCTATATGAAATTCCTCTGACTTCATAATTCAAACAAGCAACAAAAAATGACAACAAACCACCTAAGTTTGTCAAGATGTATAAGTGTCCTAAAGGCCTGGGTAGAAAATAGCCAGGAGATGGAACCTAAACTCTGCCTCATCATCACCTCTTGAAGTGTAGCCCAATATATAGAGGATGGAATGAGGGTTTCTGAGCTGAACGCTGCTGGGTTTGAAGTGAGGTTGCACGGCTTCCTGGCTGGATGACCCCGGCCAAGTTTCTTCTCTTTCCATACTCAAGTGAACATGGCGTTATACTATCTACCCCGCTGGCTAGGAGTGCAGATGTGACACAGTCACAGGTGAAATCACCTCCCATAGGACACAGTCTCTGCCCATTCCACTCTTTCTCACAAGGTCCTTAGTCATTGTGTCTCAGGGACAGAATGCCTCGCCTCCTGGCTACACCCTCAGCTTGTCAGTAGCTGTACACCTTAACAGCTCATCACTCCTCCCCACCTCTACATTCAGGGAAGAATACACTCCTTATGTTTCTATGGAAACACAGCAGGGTTCCATTATAATCACTGGGATTTAGGGAGCGCCCCACTCCCCTCTTGTGACTGCCCCCACTGGTCTTGACAATTTAAAGGGGATTGAAAGTGACTTTCTTTTCAAGGCCAGGCAAGTAGCAGAGTATGGAGAAGTATGTGTGCTTTGGAAAAAAATTGATTAATGTTTTTTAGGCCAAAGCAATTTATTAACATAAAGGAAAATTGCCATTTTTCCTTTTATTCACCCGTTTGACAAACTACTTAGTTTGGAGGGGAGGAGAGGGAAGATCATTTGCTTTGGTGGCAGCTGTCTTATAAATGGGAGGGGGCAGTGCCCTCTCATCTGCTGTTCATCCTGAGGCTGGGTAGAAAGGGAGAAATGCCTCCCCACCCCCACTTTTTGCTTGGCCATCTCACACCATGTTCAGCAACTCCTTGAAAAAAGGAGTGAGTTTCCAGCTTCGTGAAAATTCAAGTAAATGTGTAGCAGGAGATTATTTGTAGATATTGGGGGGGAATTCTCTGCTTTGGGTTTCAGTTTAGGTATCAAAATAGGACACCAATAACCTTTCCAACATCACCTTCCCATCTCTTTTTCCTCTTATCCTTTCTCTCTTGCTTTCTCCCACTATCCATATTCCAAACAGACTCTATATCACAGGCAGGAGCACAAGAATGAAGGCAAGTGCTGAGTGTTTAATTTGTACCAAGTCCTGGCTTATGGTGGGGGCCAAATAGTAACCTAAGAAATTGTTATGATGCAGGATTCAGGATAGGAGCCATGGTGATGGTCCAGAGTGTTCAAGGTGTATGGGGTTAGTCCTCCGGAGGCTACATGCAATACGGGACCCATGGCTCAGGGCTGCCTGGCTCACTGTCAGGAGAGCCTGAGAGCCCTTCACATCCTAGGAGATGTCTGCATGTGGTGCCACACTGCATTTAGAAGTGAGCTGTGTGTAAAGCAGAAATGGTAAGAACTTCAGGTTTCCCTCTTGAGGGCACCTCACTAATCTAGCTGACAGATCAATGCCCCAGCCATCATGCTAGCGGAAAAGCAAAAGGATGTTTTTCTAGGTAATTGGAAACAGCAAGATCCCTAAGTCATAGCTTGTCTTGAAGAAGAAGCAGGGAAGAGCAGATAGCAAAAAATAGGTAAATGCATGAATACACGCACAACAACAGAGCTGGGTTCTGGATGCAGGATCTTGGCTGTGCAAACTGAAGCCGGCTGGGCCAAAAGGAGATACAAGTGTTCATAGAAACAAACAAATAACAGAAACCTCTTCATTTTATTTTATTTATTTATTTATTTTTTGAGTTGGAATCTCACTCTGTCGCCCAGACTGGAGTGCAGTGGCCGCTCCCGGCCACCGCAGCCTCGACCTGCTGGGCTCTGGCGATCCCTCTGCCTCGGCCTTCCGAGTAGCCGGAATTACAGGCATGTGCTACCATGCCTGGCTGATTTTTTGATTTATTGTAGAGATGAGGTCTCGCCAAGTTGCCCAGGCGGGTCTCGAACCCCCGGGCTCAGGCAATCCACTCACCTCAGCCTCCCAAAGCGTGGGATTACAGGCTGAGCCACTGAGCCCAGCAATCTCTTCATTTTATATAACACATTTTAATTTACAGAGCACTTCAAATACATGTATTTCATCTTATCCTCAGGACAGCCCAGGAAGATAGGAAGGTTGTTCTGCCTAGTAAACAGACAAGCAAGTTTGCAAAGGGAAGTCACACTACAAGTTATTATCAGAATTTAAACCTGGTATCTTAGTCTGTTTGGGCTGCTATAACAAAATACCATAGACTGGGTGGCTCATATACAACAGAAATTTGACTGGGTGTGGTGGCTCGTATCTGTAATCCTAGCAATTTAGAAGACCAAGGTGGGAGGATTGCTTGAGACCAGGAATTCGAGACCAACCTGGACAACAGAGTGAGAACTCATCTCTACAAGAAATTTAAAAAAAATTAGCAAGGCATGGTGGTATACACCTGAAGTCGCAGCTACTCAGGAGGTTGAGATGGGAGAACCACCTGAGTCCAGGAGTTCAAGGCTGCATTGAGCTATGATTGTGTCACTGTACTCCAGCCTGGGCAACAGAGTGAGACCTTGTCTCTAAAAAATAAAAATAAAAGAAATTTATTTCTCAAAGTTCTGGAGACTGGGAAGTTGAAGGCACTGTCAGATTGGTATCTGGTGAGGGCACTATCACTAGTTCGTAGATGGCTGTATTCTCTTGCTGTCTCCTAATATGGCAGAAGGGACGAGGGACCTCTTTGGGGTCTCTTTTATAAAGGCACTAATCCCCTTTATGAGGGCTCATGACCTAATCACTTTCCAAAGTGTCCACCTGTAAATATCATCACATTGGGCATTAGGAATTAACATGAATTTGAGGGGAGCACAAAATTCAGTCTATAGCACCCCATTTCCTGACTCCTAGTTCTTTTATTTTTCCGTCTAAAGAGAGATCAAATGTTTCAGCCAAAGGCCCATCTCTTTCCAGGGTTTTATTCTAAGGAGAAGAAATAACAAGAGAATAACTGGACCACATTAGGTTAGGACAAGTGGTGATTTACATGAGCAATAATAATAATGATGATGATAAGAATAATGACTATCATTTTTGGAGTGAAATCTATATTCTAGACATTGTGCCACAAGTTTACATTTCTTCTTTCTGAATTCTCATAGCCATGTGGCATAAATAATACCTTCATTTCACAAATGAGGAAACCAAGGCAAAGAGAGGTTAAATATTCTGCCAGCAGCATGTACTAGTAATTGACAGAGGCAGGATTTGAACTCCGACTGTCTAGACCCAGAGCTTGTGCGCTAAGATATGTTACACTGGAAGAACATAGTAACCTGTATCTGGGTAAAATCATGATTGCAAAATGAATGTGTGGTGGCATCGGGATAGTGATAAAGGCCTGATGCTCCTGAATGACCTCACAGGTTCCTCTGGAACAAGACCCAGCCTGGACTGGGCTGCATGAGGGACTCTTTATGGACCAGGTGACCAGCCCACTTGGCAATAGCCTTGGTAGGGAGGCTGCACACCCGGTAGCAAAGTGCTCACTCCTAAGGGGGCAGCCTATTCAAGTTAATATCTGGATCAGCAATCTTGGGTCTGGTGAAGTCTGCTGATGTCTCCAGTGGGCTCTTTGCACCTACTTTTCAGTAGTGGGTCTTGCTATTTTATAAATAGAAATGTTGACAAGTCATTGCCATCAACCATACACTCTATGCAAGTTGACTGAGAAGCAAATGATCCATGGTGTCTCCCTGAAGACAAAACATCTTCCAAATTCCTCTCCACCTCCTCTTCATCTCTTGTTGAAGCATATCTGTGATTCTTGTCTCCCCAGAACCCAGGTGCACCACTGATTTATTGACCTCCTTCAACTTTCTCTTCTAAAAAATTAGCTGTGGGAACTGATAAATGCAGTAAGGGTAGTTCGGTTCCTGTCCATTTGGATAAATCATGACACTTTGGAAAGTGTCTTTGGGAGAGAATTACAGCCTGGGAAAGCAGGAGTTTTTGTTTGTATGTTTTTCTTCCCTCCAGCCTGGAAGAGATATTCTTTCTAAAACTTTCTTCTAATGACCAGTTTGCTCATTTTTTACAGGGTATAATTTTGAGCTTCACAACTTGCAGCCATTTCAAATTGGCAAGTGCACCCTTTTTCCTAGGGCATCTATCTGCTGATGAGTCCTCAGAAAATCACAGGTTCCCTTCTTGGCTCATAAATGAACAGTATCAAGCTGCAGAACTCCTCTGCTCAGAGCTATCTTTGAGAGAAATCTGTGCTCTGGGTTCTGTGACACTGTGACAAGAATGCCTGTGTATTAAGCCTTCAGAAAGGGTAGGTCATCTCAGAGATTAAACACATATATTTACTGATGATGTAAAGTCAAAGGGGAAGAGGGTAAGGTACAGGAACATCTCCTGAAAGTAGGAGCTAGGTTTGTGCTCTGGCTCCATTTGATCTTGGACAGATCACTTAACTTCTCTGAGTCTTAGTTTCCTTGCCTATAAAATGGGAATAATAATCCTACCCACATTTTCAGGTTGTTGGGATGATCCACGTACAATGTTTAGCAAAACGCCCAGCACAGTGGCTGACTCAACAAATGGTAATGATTATTACATTAACTTGACAGAGAAATAAACATTGGACCACTCTGTGGTCACCTGTGGACTGTGTGCCAGCAGCCACCCATTTGTTATTCCTTTGAAATGCTCAACTTGCTTGATTTTATATTTATAACATGTTTCAGTCTCTTTAGCTATTAATGCATTAAAATAGGTTTCATTTTTTATTGCAGATAAATTGCTGATGCTGTAAATCTTACTTCTTGTCCCTTACATACTAGGGAGAAAAAGAAAAGGATAAATCCACCTGAGAGAGTTAGGGAATCAAGACAAATGTCTTGGGCATCAGCTTGTGGGACTCAGAGACATCTTCACATGTATCCCAAACTTCACAACTTCTCAAAGAGACAATTTAAGCCATGCTTGCTAGTGGTTGTTTTGGGATGCTGTATGGTATTGCCATGATGTCTAAGTCCCAACATTTGAAAAATGATATAATGATAGGGACTCTCTTTCTCTATCAGAATTTGATGAGCTGCAAATGCATCTGTGATTACTAGAAAGAACAGATCTGCCATGTGCTTTATGATGATTTTTTTTTTTACTGCAGACTTCACTGCTGGCCAGAGAGGAGACTGAGGCAGCAAGATGAGGCTCTCTCAGTTTACCAGGCTGCACGCTGGGAGAGAGTCATAAGCAGACAAAAGGAAAATATTAAATAATTTAAGCAAAAAGTTGGTTGCTAAACCCATAGGACTGAGTGCATATTGCATTTCTAGAGAAATGCCTTTCTCTCTGGTTAGGTAATAGCTTTAAGTGGCAGGCAGGGCCAAAGCCCTGTGGCCAAATAGCTTAACCAGGAAGGAAACTCAAGGAAGCACTCTTGGGCCACCAGCCGCGTGACCTCGGGCAGCTCATGCAGCTTCTGGGAGCCTCTCCTTCCTCAGTCAGGTGAAGTCATTACTTTTCCCTTGCAGGGCCCATGGCTGTGAGACCATGGCCTGTGCTCCAGGGAGCCTCCTTGTCCTACTCTGAATATCAAAACTGGTGGCAGGGGGAAACACCAGAAATGAGAATGCTGGTTGCTAGGTATAAAAGAAGACTCGAGCAGTGAGTCTCCTTTTGAATAGCCGTAAGTTCCTTCTCTGTCTGATTCAGAAGGATTTCAACAGTGAAAGTGTCAGTAATGATTTAAAAAGCAACTCGTGGTCAGTGGACTTTGAGGTGATGGTGGTGGCAGATTCCAGTGTGGCATTTAACTTCACGCATAGCTCTTGGTTCACTAGCTTGGAGGGGGCATGTGGTGGTGGTGGTCCGCACTTAGCATCCCACCCTTGTCACGTGTCTGCTCTCCACCCACCAGGACTCATCAGAGGGCAGTTCTTAGCATTTGGGCTCTTGGCTGAGGAGCAAGATCGGGCTTTAATTACTCTTAACCTTTATTGGAGGAGAAATGTAAGCCTGGATCGCCAGTTTCTGATCTCAGAGGGGGCCGGAGGAGCTGAGAGACGTGGGAGGAAGGAAGGGCTACAGGCTACAGATGAATTCCCTAAGTAATTCAGAATGCAGGCCTGGGTCCTGGATGACCTGAGAGAGATGTGTTTTCTCCTCTCATTGGAAACAGGAGACATCAGGAGACAAGCTTGCTCTGCAAACAAGCCCTCCTCTCCTTCTTTTCCCCCTTTGCCACCATTCTGACCTGCACCCCCCATATACAATTAGTCCGTATAAGACCCTCTAACCCTAAAATCAAAGCCAAGCAAAAAGGTAACTTGTCTTTTCAAGGATATATGAAAAACGAAAGCTGGTTTCTGGGCTTTTTTATCTTCCTATTCACATCGGCTGATTGTCACAAAAGTTTCTAGCAAAACAACTGTCATCGCCTCCTTTCAAGACCCTGATTTTTACCCAGTTCAATGTTCTTCCAGCTTTACTGGGACTGGCCTTTCTCAGGGAACTTCCTACAACTACAGCTTCCCATTTTCTACTCCATGTCCTCTGATTCAGCAGCTTTGGGGGGTGAAGCCCAGCAGCCAGTATCAACAGAGACCCGGAGGTTCTGGTGCCCCTGGTTTATGATAGTACTTGAGAACACCGTTCAGGGGCAGCATCTTCAACACAAACTCTTGGCTGAGTGAAACTCAGTGGTGATGGAGCATTCCACTGGACCCCCAACACCCATCAAATGAATCTGGTCTCTGAGGGCAACGTGCTATGGAACCTAGCTGAAAGAAGACAGAACTGTGTTCTGATGGGGCCGTTGGAATTATTCATTCCAGAATAATTGTGCAAGGGTCTCACCTCTGTCAGCTTCAGTTGCCTAATCTGAATATTGTGCAAGTGTCTGACTCTCCCTGAGCCTCAGTTCCTTCATCTGCAAAATGGGAGTACTTTAATCTGTCTCAGATGGTTGTGAGAATTAAGTGTGAAAACAAAAGATATTTCAAAGGATCAGTAAGTCATGGATGCTTAGTGGCAGCTGTCTTTCTGTTTCTTCCCCGTAAGTAGCATACCAGCAGATGCCTGTCCTCAGCTATTGTCATTGTAAAAAAAAAAAAAAATCAAATTAAATCAAGCAAACTGACCTCCAACTAGATGTGAGTAGTTTATGAATGATAAGGATTTAATCTGAGTGTACTTGTTTTCTTTTGCTGAAATTACTACAAGTTTAGTGACTTAAAACAACATCATTTTTACTCTTACAGTTCTGGAGCTCAGAAGTATTTCAGAACTGTACATCAAGGTGTCAGCAGATCTGAATTCCTTCTGGAAGCTCTACAAGAGAATGCATCCCTTGCCTTTTCTAGTTTTTAGGGGCTGCCACGTTCCTTGGCTTGTGACCACAGCACTCTGACCTCTGCCTCTGCCATCACGTCTCCTTCTTTGACTCTCTGTCTCCCTCTTTCTCTTATAAGGGCCCCTGTGATTACATTGGGCCCACCCAGACAATCCACCACACTCCCCCCATCTTAAATCCTTAACTTATTCATGACTTCAAAGTCCCTTTTGCCATATTCACAGGGTCTAGGAGTTAGAATGTGTACGTCTTAGGCATGATTCTGCCTACCACTCTGGGTTTTGAAATTTTACCTAGAGAACCTACATTTCACCCTCCCAAAGAGATCCTTTCAGACACCACAGAAAGGAGATATTTTGGGCTATAGGGAGTTTCATGGTTCTCCATAGCCTTTCCCACCACAATTGGAGCAGAAGTATGGCAGATGACCATAAGGAACGAGGATCTCAATGTCCTATGGCACTACAACAAGGTCTCTGAGTCACCAAAGAAAGATGTGATTAGATTCTGCCTCACTGAAAATCTGTGCTATTGCAGGTATTTTAAAACTGGCAATCCATGTATTACATTGAGTCATTGTTTGAGTCAGTTCAAAAAGGATCCACTGAGGACCATCTACATAGAAGCCTTCTTTCCTAATAAGAACATTTACTTAAGTATGATCAAGCCTTTTCCCACCCAAGGGTGGGGTGTACACAAATGATAACAACAACTTTACTTTAGGGTGATCTAAACAGCTGTTTCAAGCCCATCACTGTTCTTCCTCCCTCTTCCAGTCAATATCATCACTCCTTTATTTAATAATCTACTGCACACCAAGTATGTACAAGATACAAGTCCATGACTTTGAGTCATGAAGGAAGGAAACTCACAAATACCGCATTAGGAGGCAAAAGAATCAATGATATCGCAGAGGAATGCCTGTGCCATGCGTGTCCTTCTGGGGAAGGAGTGTAAGGTTGTCCAGAGAACTGGCTTTTAAGCTGCAAGGCTAGGATATGTCCAGACACAGAGGGGCAGAAAAGGCATTCCAGTAAGGAAGGAACTTATGCAAAGGCGCTGAGGTTTGACAGAACAACCAGCTAAGTATACAGTTCCCTGTGGCTAGAGAGGAACCAGAGATGACAGAACCAGGACAAGATTGATGAGCAGGGGAGTGACATGGTCAGACTTCGCCCTTCAGGTGTAATTTAGCAATCTGCATGGAAGATCACCTGGGATGGGGCAAAAGACCTGTGTCAAAAAGATAAATTAGCATTCAAGTAATGAAAGACGAGGGCCTTTGCTGAACCCAAGGCAGAGAGGTTGGAGTGAAGGGGCTGGATTTAGCAGTTAGAATCAGTAGCCAATTTGGTGTGTGTTAAAAAGGAGAATAGTCAAGGGAGCCATGATGTCTTTACTGAGTCCCTTCATGGTCAGTGGTGTTGAGCAAAATAAGAATACTGGGAAGAGAATCCATTTTATGGAAGAAAATGAGTGTGTTTGAGGAGTTGACTTGAGGTGCCATAGGACGTTAAGTAGAAATGTCTATAATTAGTTGAAAATCGTATACATAGATGTAGATACCAGGAAAAAGGTGGAGGAAAGTGGTGCCCCAGAAATAAAGTCCATGAATTGCAGTTGAAGTGATAGGAAGAGGCTAAGGATGAGAAGAGGAGCAACCAGTCCAGGTGGACATAACAGCTCTTCTGTTTTTCTCTCCTCACTAGTGCCTTTCAAATCTCACATGGCCAACTTCTCCCTTTGCCCATTGAAAGTTGTAAGTTGCAGCTTGTTCTGTCTTTCCAATTTCTAAGCAGCATGCTTGAATGGTAGATGAAAAAATTTTCTGGAAAGGACCTTTTATTATTTTACAGCTCAAACCAAGCAGCTTTTTTCCTGGGAGCTAGGTGGAGAAAAGAAATGCATGATCCATGTGGTCAAAGTCCTTTATAGAGGCTCTGCTGACTATTTTTAGAGTGAATGTGAAGATGAAGTGCAGGAGATACGGCAGGAAAAGCAGAGAAAGGGGTTGGGGGGGTGGTGGTGAGGAGGAGCCACAGGGCTTAGAGAGACCTCTTGCCCTTGCTAAGAGGAAAGGAAGCTGATTCCTTGGGATGCCATTTCCCAAACTCCAATCACCCCCCTCATGGTTTTCGCAAGATTCCCCACACCATCTGCACAGTTATTTACTTAATTTTTTTTTCTCTAAATCAATTTACTTTTTAAACCTAAAAATATGTTCTATACAAAACAGGCAATACCACTTTTTAAAATGGAGACCTGCATCAATTACAATACATATTTAAAAGGATTTGTCTTAAAATTTAAAAGGTTCAATAATAAAAAAAATTAAAAGTGATTGCATTCTAGCTAGCTGCTGTTGCTTGGCCAGGGCTATGAACCTGAGACCCGTGTGTGCTCATTCTCTCTCCCTCCTTCTGTCTCCCCCCCACCCCCCTACCCCAGCCCCGCTCCCTGCCCCCTCCCTGCCCCCTTCCCCCATGGAGAAATGCGATAATCAAACATTCTCAAGGTGGTAAAGACTTGCTAGTACCAAACTCAAGTTTTCTTCTTTCTCACCAAGTAATTTAATGCTCTTTAATCTTGGGTACTACTGGTGGCATTCACTCAACCCTTTGGATAACTTGTCCTGGGATAAATGCTAAGAGGAGGTGAAGGGAGTGATTAGGGTCTAGACAGCCCATTTCTAAATACAGCCCATTTCCAGCCTCTTCCCTTGGAGCCTATGACAGTCAAAACTCAGAGACCATTCTCTCTGGTGTATGAGATTCCCTGAGAGCATTGTATTGAATCTTTAGGCATTGGTTTCAGTGCTGTGCTCTTGGTGAGACTGGCTATGTAAGATTTGAAAGGCACTAGAGAGGAGAGAGAAACAGAAGAGCTGTTGTATGTCCAGGGATCACCTGGACTGGCTGCTCCTCCTCTCATCCTTAGCCTCTTCCCATCACTTTAACTGCACTCAAGGACTTTATTCCGGAAGCACTACTTTCCCCTACCTTTTTCCTGATATCTATATCTATATAAAATTTTCAACTAACTATAGACATTTCCACTTAATATCCCAACTGATCAGTGGTAAGAGGAGAACCAAAGAGGCTTAGGGGGCAGAGAGAATGAGTAGGATAGAACCAGATGACCCCACATGTATTGACAGGAGGAAGCAGCATGGCCATGGCCTCTGGCTGGTGGAGCCCGTGGGAAATACCACTTAGAAAACCATATGTCTTGCTCACTTAGCAGCACCATCCCCAGAGAAGAGACCCCGTGGGCAATCCATCATGTGCCCTTGTGCTTTATGTACAGTGATGTGCACTGTGCCCATCCATCATCAGGGAGAGAGACCGCAGCTTAACAAGGCCTGAGGATGAGTATTTCACATCACTTATTCATTTGTTTCTAAGATCTGACTTTCCAGGACACAACACAAGTTTGAATCATTTGAAATGTTTAGAGAAAAAAAAGACAACTCCCATCTTCCGTCTGTTACCCTGATGGGTATGTTGTTCTGATCTCTTTGCTTTCATCAAATTAATTGCCCGTCCCTTTGCAATGGCTGAAATGTAAGGATACAGATTCTGTCTGGGAGAACAGTGTGACTCTGAATGGTGATGAGGAGTATATGCATACAATTGTCATTCTTCTGGAAAGAGAGGTGTGCTTGAAGGTTTGCTCACTTGTCCAGGGGTGTAGCCAATGTCGAATGTTTGCTTGGGCTGTTTGAACTAAGTGCTAGAAGAATGCAAACATTCCCAGACTTGTTGGAAGGTTATAGTTTAGCCAAATATTGTCACTTTTAATTCAGCTTAGAATAGCAGAATGTCAGAACCAAAAGGCACCACTGGGACCATCTAATTAAAGGCCTTCATTTTTCAAATGAGGAAAATGACTTGCCCAAAGCCAGGTCATGAAATTTTCAGTATATAGGGACATCACCACTTGCTCCTTTTTACTTACATAAGCCAAATAAAAAAAAATTACTTTATGGTAATAGAAAATACATCCTCTGGCTGCTGAAGAGAGGAGAGACAACCCCAAATTTAAATGGAGTTTAGTTCAAATTAATTCTTCTTGTTTGTGATAAATAGTCCTTTATCCTCCCTGTCTAGACATTTAATAATTTTTGTCCTCCTAGTGATTAGAAATTTTGCTTAAGATAGGAGATGAAAAAAAAAAAAAGCAAAAAGGGAGCAATTGATGAGACTACCTGATTTTCTAGACTTTTCCAGGGCTCCCTTTGTGAGAGGAGACTTCATATTGAGGGGTAAGGCATTTCCTGAGTAGTTCTGAATCTTCTGTTATTTGATGATCCCCGTGACTCCTTGGTGTAAGGAACTCACAGATTCAATGAGAAGATGCCCACAGCCCTGCCCAAGTGTTAGCACCTCCTGTCCCATCTCAGACTTCTGCCAGAAAGAATGAAAAAATTTTAAAAGAAGCTGCAGGCAGCCCAGTTGGGCTTCAGTGTGCTCAGGCCCTGAGCTGCCATACTCATTGTAGAGAGAAAGGTAATAGAGATAAGTCAAAACTATCCACTTTGGTCCAACAAAATTAGATGTCATCAACTGAAATGACTGCTTTTGACCACTTTTCTACTGTGCCACCAAAAGTGGGCTTCCAGCTAAGGGGGCATTGATCTTTCTGGTAATAACAATAATAAGCCCTGGAATTATTTTGCAGTTTGCAGAGGTTTGCAGTTACAGAAGGCATTCACAGATATTATTTCATTTGGTCCTCATGGCAACTCTGAATAGGGATAACTGTTCCCACTCTGCAGATAAGGAAAGTGAGCCCAGGTCAAGTCATCTGATGTCAGACTTGGGAATTAAAACAGAGGTCTTTGACTCCAAGTTTAGTGCTCTTACCACTCACTCTATGATGTTTCCCTTTTATGACCTATAAAAATCGATTGCAGCAAACTTACCCTGTGCAGGAAGGAAATGATGTATTTAGAAATAAACACGAAGTGCTTAGCACAGTTCTTGACCCGTGGTAAGTGCTTGGCATAGCTTGACATAACTACTGTTGAGGAAGAGGCAGTGTTGGGGAATAATGACGATCACAGGTTTGGGATTTGAAAAATCTGTGAGTCCCACATCTGTCCCTTTCTGCTCTTAGACAATGCTCTACGTGAGCTCAGCCAAGTGGTTTAACTTTCCTGAGGATGAAATGAGATGCAATGTGTCTGCCACACTTGCCATGCATCTGCACTTAGTGTTTGGTGAGGGTAAGGATGATGACTTCAAAGGGAGTTGCTCATTGACCTTGTGAGGAGACAAACTGATCCCTGCTTTGGAACCAGATGCTAATGTTTCATAGTGAAACACCTTGTGTTTTAAGTCTCAAGTATTCAAAGCCTCCTATCTTTGCCTGTCTCTTGACTTTCTGCTTCTAAAAGAGTTTGCTATAGTGTTCAGTGGACCCAGTGGCTTGTTTCGTGGTCTGCAGAGCAGGCATCCCCTGTGGTTGGGTACCTGTATATGATGCACGCCGTGTTCTGGCAGGTACTGCAATTGTTGAGATCTTGGCCAGTTCGATAAAAGTTGCGCCTGCAAGACAGAGCATTTTCTGGATAAATCTATGGGCAAAAGCCACATGGGCCACACACATTCCACTGACTTGGTCCCCACAGCACAGCATTCATGGGCCTCTGAAGTTGTGTGATCATTGCAAATAAAGAAACAAGAAAGTCATGACAGTAGAGATCACATTTCTAGAGGGCTTTCTACATGTTTAAACACTGTTCAATCTGAGGGTTTTCCCATGCTGACAACAGCTTGTGAGATGAGGGATTTGTCAGGTGAGTAGAAGGAATTTGATTGAAACTCCTGGGCCTTTAGCTCAGTGCATTTCTCTCTGTATCAGCACGGTGTTTCTCTCTTATGAGGCAGTGTCTATTCTGGTTCATAACAGCAAACACCAGTTAATTACTTCTCTCTCCTGCCCCTTTTGATGTGCCATTGCTTCTTTTCTGTCTTTAAAGAGCACTTTCTAGAGGCACGAGCACTCCACACCTAAACAAATAACTGCCTTTCCCTCTCAGGCTGGTGCTGAGTCACCCAGGAAAGCTTTCTGTGACTTTTTTCTCTTTATAGAATTGTCATTTCATTTCAGTTCCACGTAGTTGGTAAGTGAAGGATCAGCCCAAGTCATCCAAGTGGTTAGTACAGGGCAAAGTCAATAGTAAGCTTAGTGGCCATCTCAAGTCCTTTGTGAGAAACACACAAAGAACTAAAATACTGTGCAAATGCCGTGACTTGCTAAGAGGATGGGATGGGGGAAGTACCTTCTTGCTGTGACTTTTTTTTTTCCCCATGATTTATCAACAGGACCCTTATCTTTTTTTTTTTTTTTTTGAGTTGGAGTCTCACTCTGTCGCCTAGACTGGAT
>CAUYQG010280742.1:0-36314 GCA_963574415.1 Tarsius wallacei | reverse complement strand
TGAGTTAGAGTCTCACTCTGTCGCCCAGACTGGAGTGCAGTGGCCGCTCCCGGCCACCACAGCCTCGACCAGCTGGGCTCTGGAGATCCCTCTGCCTCAGCCTTCCAAGTAGCTGGAACTACAGGCGCGCGCTCCCACACCCGGCTAATTTTTTGATTTATTGTAGAGATGAGGTCTCGCTTGCCCAGGTGGGTCTCGAACCCGCGGGCTCAGGCAATCCACTCACCTCAGCCTCCCAAAGGCGTGGGATTACAGGCTGAGCCACCGAGCCCGGCTGAGCCAATATCTTTTTGACAACTGGAACCAGGTCTTACTGCTTAATAGTTGTATCCATTGTGCTTAGCCTAGTCCCAAACAGATGACACTCTAAGTAAGGAAAGAGAGAAGAGGAAAGAGAGGATAGAAAGAAGGAAAGGAAGACTTTTGTCAGTTTTATACTTTATTTTCCTCATTATAATTCTTTCCTTCACTATAGCTACATCTCATGAAAAATGTTTAGTTTCTGACCAGGCTCAGTGGCTCAGCCTGTAATCCCAGCACTTTGGAAGGCCAAGGCGAGTGGAATGCCTGAACCCGCGGGTTCAAGACCAGCCCGGGAACTTGGTGAGACCTCGTCTCTACAATAAATCAAAAATTAGCTGGGCATGGTAGCGCATGCCTGTAGTTCTGGCTACTTGGAAGGTTGAGGCAGAAGGCACCAGAGCCCAGCAGTTCGATGCTGGGGTGACCGTGAGTATGCCCCTGCACTCCAACCTGGGTGACAGAGTGAGACTCCAACTCAAAAAAAAAAGAGTTTAGTTTCTAAAAAGGCATTTTGCACTGGGAAGCAAGATGACATTTTTCTTCAATAGTCTGCCTCTGTATTTATTTCTTCCTCAGCTAGCTTTGTGGTGGTGCTGACATTCGTTTTTCATTTGATTTTATGCCCATGGGGAAAAAAAATTGAAAGGTACCTGAGAGATTGGAGTTCAAATGCCTCATTTTACAGGTGAGGTCATCTAGAGAGATGAGTGAAACAAAGAGTTTCAGTCGGTTATTAATGGCAGAGAAAGAACCAGAATCCAGATCTTCAGTTGCTCCTCTAGGCAGGGCACAGACTGATCCTGACTAATGAAGTATCAATGATCAATTTTGCCTGCCTTTAGAGGTGTTTTAAAGTTTGACTAATATATAAAGCTCTTTCCCAGATCAGTGCAAAGCTTTAGGAAAGATAAATTTACTGATGTTGCAACGTCATACTTCCCTGCCTGCTCTCCACACTTTAACAACTTATTTATATATACTGCTATATTGAGCTATCATAAAGAATAAAGATTCCTTTGTAACTGGTTGTATTACACATCAAATTTAACAATGTTTAGTCTCTCAAAGCTCAGTATTTTGGGCGTGCAGGAGTTTGAGGGAAACCCCAACTCCTCTTTACATCTTTGGGTTCCTCTACATGGTACTATGTACCTGACCCTTTCTTCCATCCTTACTGCTGCTCTTCCTGGTATGTCAGACAAAACTTTGGAGTTAGGAAGACCTGGGTTCAAATCTCAACTCTATTGCTTAGAAGTGGTATGGGTTTAGGCAAGTCCCTTAACCTCGATGAACTTCAGTTTCCTCATCTGTAAGATACAGATGACAGTGCCTAATTTGCTGGTTTGCCTTATGGTGTAGAGATAATGTATGTAAAGATGGGAAAATGTATTGGGGGAAGATTAAATGTCTGTTTCTTCTCCAACTCTTCAGTCAAGTCCAAGTCCTGCCAATTTATTGCGTTTAGTTTTTAATCTTCTATGATACATGCACATACCTTTTAATATTATTAACAGTTAATAAAACGTTTTGATTTTCTATATAAATCATATTCTTTCTTGCTGCTTTCATTTGATTTTTCAGTGCTCAGCTGAGAATTTTCAGAAAGCTTAGTGTATAATTTTTGACTTTTGGAGATTTTCCTTCCTCTTGGTAAAAGAAAAAACCCACCAAGTTGGACATCATTTTAAACTTTGAATTGCCTTTTTAAGAACAGTGGTTTAGTTGGTTTAAAGAGAGGTTTCTCAGGGATAAATGTAATATATATTTTCAACTCTGCAAAGATTATGTCACCAATCTAAACAGCTATATACATTTTTTTCCTAATAAGGCAAAGGCTTGGAGATAGTTTACTTTCTCACTTTTCAAGTAGAGAAAATATTCTTTGAAATAAATAAATTAATTAATTTCTGGTCTTATGGAATAACACTATAAACTCAATGTGGTACTTTGGTGTAATCTTGTACAATCACCAAATATTATCACCAAATATTAAGTCGCAGACACAGGTCAGGTGCTGGGAATATAGAGGAGCTGGACATGGTGTCTCTACTGTCAAGGTTGGTAAGGGAGACAGATAAGTAAACAGACAGTTGCCGTATAATGTAGAACCCTGTGGGACCAAAGAGGAGGAGACTCTAGCTCAACTTGTGAGAAAGGAGCTAGACTCATCTTTCCAAAGGAGGTGGTGACACCTGGTCTATGTCTTGAAAGATGACTAGGAGTTTAAGAAGCTGGGGAAGAGACTTGCAGGCAGAGGAAGCTGCATGTTCCAAACAGAAGTGAGAGGCAAGTTTAAGGAACTTCAAGGTGTTGTATAGGGAGAAATAAAGAGGAAGTCAGGGTACAGATCTAGAAGGGCTAATGTAACACTGAGGTGTTCTAATTTTATCCTGAAGGCAGTGAGAAGGCATTGACTATAACTCCCAGGGAGTTTTATACTGGGAGAAGACCTTAGAACTGAGCACTTTATCTACAGATGTGGAAACTGAGACGAAGGAAAGGGAAATGTACTCATGGCCACACAAGGGATTAGTGGCTGATAACCTATGTCTTTTTTCAGTGGAGAGTAGAGCGGAGGAAACCTTCATGAGGGAATTTCAGTGTTGACTTTGTGAAGGCAGATTCTCATAGGAACATTTGGCCATGGATTTATCATGGGAATGGCATGGTTTGAGCTAATGACCCCACATGCCTTTTTGCATATTATTTCCTTTAAAGGAAAGGCCATCACTAGCTGGAAATTCTCTTTGACTATTTTTAGGCTGTGTGGTAGGGAGAATTAGTGGAATTCCTAAGGTTAGCTCCAGCTGTTTTTCTCCAAAAGACCAACTGAATATTTTATGAAATTTGCTCATTAGGGATTTGATCCTTCTGTGAGGCATTGTACTGAGTCCGAGTCAGGCCAGCCTGGGAAATAAGTAAAGGTACTGGAGTCTATGGAAAACTAAACTGGGGCTAGGATGGTTGCTGCCTGTTTTGTTGTTTAATAGTAATGTTAAGTGCAGTTTTAGATATGGTTGGTCATTCTCCTACTTTCTCACTCACAGTGAAGGTCCTTCTGGAATATGACAGCTACTTTGAAGGATGGTTGAATTTTGAAGACTCAGGGCCATCATATATGTAAAGGGTCTAACATAATTCCTGGGCAGAGGTGGTGCTAACAAATTACCTGGCAGTTACACTCATGTAATAGCACATTTCACTCAGGAATATCATCTCATAGCACTTTGTAAACATCATGTCAGATATTTCTTAAGATTCCTTCAAGGGGAGCATGCCTGTGGTTATTTGGCATCTCCAAGTAGAACAACACTACTCCCTATTGTGTCTTGGGCTATATAAAGGCAGGTTAAATGAAAGCATTCCTCTGCTTAGAGATCATACTATGTTCAAAGATGAATGGATAAATATAATTGTATAACATTTTGCACTTTACAAAATGTCTTTCTATATATCGTCTCGTTGAATCCCTGTAGTGACTCAGCAAGGGGCAGTGGTTAGTCCCAATTTTAGAGATGAGCAAACTGAGGCTCAGGTAAGTGCTGTGTTTGTGGTCACCAAGCTAATAAGTGGGTGGCCAGATTTCAAACCAGATCTTGTGACTTTAAGCCTTGTGTTCTTTCTATTTCATGTCACTGCCCACTAAATTGAGGGGGGAAGGGGCCATGTTTCTCCTACAGCGTAAACGTAGTTTAAGGAATGTCTTTGAAGGAAAGTAGTTCTGTTGCATATACAACTGAAGAATGGAGGAGATTTCACAGCATGGGATTTCTAAACATGATGGACTAAAAGTGAACTTGGTCCTACCAGCTCTGAAACAACAGTTGTTTTAGCTAGAACTCAATGACATTAAAATAACAATGAGCTGGGGCCAGAGGGTTGCTGGAGCCCAAGAGTTCAAGACCAGTCTGGGCAACATAAAGAGTCTTTGTCTCTACAAAAAAAATTTAAAAATTAGTCAGGTATGGTGGTGCAAACCTGTAGGCCCAGCTACTGAGGAGACTGAGGCAGAAGGGTTGCCTGAGCCCAGGAAGTCAAGGCTATAGTGAGCTGCAATCATGCCACTGCGCTCCAGCCTAATAAAAAATGTGTGTGCATGAAAAAATACTAATTTATTCCTTTATTACTGTTGATTGGGACGAATAGTAGTTTAGAGGCATTAACCAAAGATAGTGGGTCTTGCCAAGTTTCTGTCTTAAGATTTCTACCTAAAATTGATGATCAGAAAGAGATTCATGTATTTCTCCCCTGCTTTCTGAAATGTCTAAAGATGATGCCTGGAGAAATGCTCCCAACACTTCTGTAACTTATTTAATATTTAAAAGTTGATTTTACTACTATGTGCAAGGTACTATGTGACTAAGAAAAGAAATGGTAATAAATCCTTTTCTTAAAGAGTCTAGAAATAGGAATTTGATGAGTCTATATGTTACAACAATGTTAATGTATTAGTTATTGAATAATTAGTGTTGGGCACCTACATCTTCTGAACAGCCAAGTAATATAAGTATGATGTCCATTTTACAGGTGGGAAGAAAAGCCTGAGGCTTCTTGTACAAGAGGGTCACATTTTATCCAGGCTTTTCTGATTCTAGAGCCTGGACTCTTTTCTACTTCTGAAGAGAGATGTTATAAGGGCTCAGTGAAAGAGCAGTGGTGCCAGTCTGTGGTGGAGATATTTGTGAGGGGAAATGGGCTGCCGGAGCAGCTTCATGGAAGAAGTATCACTGAAGCTAGGACTTGAGTGGTAGGTAAGGTTTAGATGTATTCAGATATAAAGGAAGGACATTTCAAGTGGAGAGAACAACATGAACGAAGGTCTGGCAATGATAATGTAGATGTGCTATTTGGGGAGTGGATTGGCTGTAGTTCAAGGGTTACGTAGAGGCCCATGGGAAAGAAGATTGGCTGGAGATCCTGGAATGAGAAGATGTCAATACTAGAACAAGGTATTTGGACTTACTCTGCCACTGGGGAAGAACAAGGGAAGGTTTTTAAGTCAAGGTGTGGCATGATCAAAAGGGTACTTTGGAATATGAATCTAGCTGGATTATGTGTATACACAGAAGTGAGGGAGAACCAGGCGTGAAAGAAGCCATGTTCAGAGACAATTACAACCCCCTACATGAGTGTTAGAAAAGGAGAGCAGGGAGGTGGCAGAAGTTCAGTCAACTGAACCTGGCAATGACTGACTTATGGGCAAGGAGAGGAGAGCATCCAGGTGCCACCTCAGAGTAGTCAACAGGGCTTCAGGCAGCAAACTGGAGATTCAAAGGTAAGAATAAAATATTATCTGTCCCTAGACTGCGTATTAATTTTCTATTACTGCTATAACAAATTTAGTAGCTTAAAACAACACAAATTTATTATCCTACAGTTGTAGAAATCAGAAGTCTGAAATACAGGCTAAAATCAAGGGGTCAGCAGGGCTAAAATCATACAGGCTAAAATCAAGGGGTCAGCAGGGCTGAGTTCTTCCTTAAAGCCCTAGGAGAGAATCTGTTTCCTTGCCTTTTCCAACTATCAGTGACTGCCTGTGCTCCTTGGCTCAGATCCTTCTCTCCATCTTTAAAACACACCACTCCAACATTTTCATCCTTATATCTCCTCTCTCTCCTTCTGATTTTCTTGCTTCCTTCTTGTAAGGACCCTGTGATTACATTGGCCTATCTAGGCAACCTAGGATAATTTCCCCATTCACAAAATCCTTAACTTAATGACATCTACAAAGTCCCTTTTACCATATAGGAACACAGATCCTCAGATTCCAGGAATGTGGACCTCTTTGGGGGATCATTATTCTGCCAACTGTAGAGTTAACAAATACATTCATGGACAATAACTTGTCAAACTTTTTTTGTACCACCTTTGTTACCTTAATTGGCATCTTTTTTTTTACTTTGTGGAATTGTCTTCTTTAATATTTTTTCCTTTAATCTCTAATGTTTTTTCCTGTCCTTTATTCAATAAATGAGGCACCTGCTATGTGCCAGGTACCCTGTTATGTGCTGTGGATACAGGATGCCAAAGCTTCTCTGCCCAATATTGGAGGAAGCAGAATTACAGGAGAGCTATTAATGTAGAACCAGAGTCTAAGATGTCGAACTTTTGGCTTTTTTTTTTTTAAAGCTAGGGTCCAGGCCTAAGAAGAAAAGATTTAAGAGAATTCTTGGTAATTTAAGAATAGGATGCTTCCACCCAACCTCTCTACTACCAATCCCTCATCTCAAATTTGGAAGATTTTTAATCTCCTCAGAGGCCTCTGTAGTGGGAGTGGCAGTGTGTGTGCCCTTGCAGAAACCAGACACTTGACTCCTCCATAAAATGGTGTGGGAGGCTAGAGGATGGGAAACAGTCTAGTGAGGAAATAGAAAAAGCAGCAGTAGTATTCTAGCCTCAAGCTGGCATGGAAAGGTGATTAAGTTAGTGAATGTTAGTGATGTATTGTTAGCAGGTGTTTATGGAGCACTTACTGTGTCCCAGGTCATTTTACTTACAGCCTAATGTCATCCTCACAGTAATCGTGTAAGGTAGATTTTGCTGCCCACATGGTACAAATGAAGAAACAAACTAGAGACCTGAGGGGAACTGCCAAATAACTAATAAGAGATCAGTCCCCTTCAAATTTTTTTTTACTCCAAAACCAGTACCGTTTACTGTATCACAGCAGCCTCTATGTCAGGGGTATAGAAAATGTGGAAGACTATTCACCTCTATAGATTTCAAAATCAATCATCCTCTTTAGAGGATGGAGAGGATCAAGGGAGATTTTGCACATAGTAGGCACTTGATGTGTCTTTGATGGGGAAATTAATGGCCTGAACAGAGGGATTTATTTGAGCAGGTCTGGGACTAGGGCAAGGCAGATAAGGTGCCTAGGACACAAAATCTTTGGAGACATGTTCGTGCAGGTGCTGATGCTACATTTGTAGCACCTTGAGAGTGAGCGTCTCCTTACATTATGTACCCTAGTTGCCTGACTCTTAAGGAGGAGTTCGTTCTCAGGGTGCTGTAAGTGCAGGTTGCTGAGCTCACATGGCCTTGCCTCCTTATTATATTTTGTGCCCTGGCTACCTTGCTTGCTTCACCCGCATGTCCTGGGTTTGAGCAGGGACCAGAAGGGGGAAAAGGCCAGTTAGTTCCATGGTCATAATTCTGGTTGCACATTACAATCACCTGGGAACCTTTTTGAAAAATATCCTAGGTGGGACCCTTACCCCAGACCAGTTAAATCAGAATTGCTAAAGGGAGGGGGAGGATGAAGAGATCTGGACGTTGGTATTTTTAAAATAAGCTTCTCAGGTAATGCTAATGTCCAGCCAGTTTTGGGAACCCCTGATTAGTACATTTGGAGAGAGTCCTTTACTCCCAGGTTGGGTAGGAATGTACATAATTGTACCCAAAATGAGGATTTCTGCAGGCCTTTTAAAGTCTGAGCTGGTGATGGCTACAGTTCAGTTAACTTTATGACCCTGATTTTTAAATCCAGCCTAGTTAATAAATCAGCTGGTTCTTCTACTCCTTTCCCTTGAATTGGAAACCTGGAAAACACTTAAATCTAGAATTGATTTGTAATTCCTGCTGTGAAATTTCAGGGTTGTTTCAAGGGTGCTGTGAGATGCAGCTCAGGCCACTTATCCAATTTGCAAATCCTTATTTCCGTTGAAATTGTATATGTCCTGGAAGATAAAGGAGATCTCCTCTGAGTATTCTAGCTCTAATATTAGGCAGTTGTGTCACCTTAAGCAACTGGTCTAACCCTTCCTTGTCTTGGATTCCTCATCTACACAAAGAACTAGTTATGACTCTATGATTTGACTGTTTCCTGTTGTCACAGCTGAAAAACAATTGACAAACAAAGTTAGCTTTGACTAACTTCTGTGCTCTTTAGCCAGTCACCAGCCACTCATTACTTATTGGGGGATCCTTTTTAACTATGATTCCCTTTTAGAAAATGCAGATTCCTTGTCATTTTAGAAAATGCAGATTCCTTGTCATCAGCCCTGGAGATGTTGTCTCAGTAGGTCTTGAGCAAGTCTGAGAATATACTGCTTATCAGCCAGACTTGGATAGCACTGTGTTATTGGAGCAATCATGGATATAGTTAAAAGTAATAATAGCATTCCCATTTTAGATGTCATTGGAGAGTATGCAGTTGATAGAGATCATATTTCCTCAAAGAAGCCTTCCCTGGCCCCCCAAGACTACATTAAGTCCTCTGGTTAAAAATTTTAGAGCCTTCTGTTCTTCTGCTTTGTGGGACTCCTTGGGCTTGTTTAGTATCTGCCTACCTTTCCAGAATGTAAACTCTCTGAGGACAGGGACTGCATACGAGGGGGACTCAAAAAATCCCACAGAATTATTTTGTGGAGGGTAAGCTCCTTGTAGTACGGGCTTCCCCCATTAGGCAAGTGTTTTAGGAACCCATTGGCATCAGTGTACCAGCTAGCATTGCTGTGAGAAGCTGCGTTCAGCTTCAGTGAATGTTTTGGAGGATATTCTTTCAATGTGTTTGCCCATTTCATATGGGTGATATATGAGCACACCTGCCCACATGGTGCTGAATGTTCAGCAGTTTTTGACCAAAAATGGCATGGCCCCCATGGGCCATTCTCCCTATTTACCCAATCTCACCCCACATGACTTTTTTTGTTGTTTCCCCAGATGAAAAAAATTCTCAAAGGGAAACATTTTGTCAATGTGGAAGAGGTGAAACAAAACCGGCAGAAGCACTAAAAGTCATCAAAGTTGACCAGTTCAAAAACTGTTTTGAGCAGTGGAAAGAGTATCTTCATAGGTGTATTGCATCAAATGGAGAATACTTTGAAGGTCACTGATATTTAAACATGTTAGAATAAATATACAATTTTTTAAATAAATAAATTCTGAGTTTTTTGGGTTCCCCTTTATATACTCTCAGAACTTTGGAGGCATACAACTTACCCTCTTCCAGAATTGAGATCTGGGCCCGTGGTAGATCCTGCCATCCCAAAATGTCAGGAAGTTTCTCTCTGGCATTTTGAACTTAAGCCAGGCTCCAGGTGCTTCCAAAACTGTGTAATGAGTCCATGAATATGTTGGCTTTACAGCAGTCCCATGCATTGTCAGAGGAACCCTGTTCTACTGTGTATTAAAGCTCTTTCTTGATATGTTGTCAAAGATAGGTCATTCCTTTTGTAAATTACCATCTCTTTTCTAAGTTTGATTTAAATTTTAAGCCCAAGTGTGAAGTTTTAAATGTACTTTCAGTTGCCTGTTTCTTTAGCTCCTTTCTGTCCTCTGTTTCTGTCTCTTGGAATCTTGGTTTACCATGTAGATTAAAAGGATGTGTTCTAGTACACTCTCAAGACTGAAAAACAAAAAAAATTGAGATTTGAATTCCTTCCTTTGACATTTCAGGACCCTCGGGGTCTGACCCAGTCGCTTTCCCAATTTATACTCCCACTCTAGTTACCAGTTTTCTTTTTGAACACTTTCATGATTTCATGGTCCAATGCTTTTGCTCAGAATGCTTACCTCCTTCTCTAATTCAACCTCCGAGGATCCTCTAATTTTATCTCCTTCCTAAATCCCTGTGGCTTACCTGACACTTGGTTTGTGCCTTTTTTATTAGTAGTTAGCATAGTACTTGTACAAGGGTTAGTTGCATGTGTGTTACCTCCTCACATGGCCCATTATCTTGCCCTTGGTTGGGGCTTGGTTGAAATGTTTGATTCTTGTGGGTACAATAAGTTTAAATTTGAGGACTAGGAATTGTGGAAGATGAGCTTTTCAGAAATCCGGGTCATTATCATTAGATTTCAGTATGAGATTAAGGAGTAGGGGAAATTGTCACATATAAGTAGTCTTTCTACCCCTCCTCCTCCCTTCATTCTTAGTTTGAGACCACCAAGTTTTCCAGAAAACATTAGTTGTCTGCCACAACAGCCTAGGTCTGGAAGAGATGAAGTAGAAAAATGACTTCCATCTTTGGAAAAATTCTCATAAGTGTGAAGGGTTTGTATCTTTTTTAAAAGATTATTTTTAATGTTAAAGATGTGGGCTACAATTCAGGGTTAGGTATACAAATGTTCATTATGCAAGTACCCTTGTTGATGAGGTGTGCCTCCCCCCCAGCAGATTCTGAATTTTCAATTGGTCCTCTATACAAAATGAAACAGAGACCTATTATTCAATAAACACTAACTTATTGTTTCCTATTCCATCTATATCCTTTCTTTTTTTGGAAAAATATTTATTTTATTATTTTCAAAGATGTAGGGTTCAATTCTGATTTAGGTATATGAGTTGTCATTGTACAGATGAAGTTTGGGCCTCCCATTGAGCCTCACTTCATCTAGTTTGGGATCAGGTATCTTTATTGATGTTATGTGTCCCTCCCCCTATCCCTCCCTCTACTGGCAGTGTCCTGCTACTACCAATCCCTTTCTTGTAGTATTATGATAATTTTTCAGGGTCCACTTATGAATGAACATGTGGTACTCTGTTCTTTGTTTCTGTGATAGATCACTGAGTATGATAGACTCTAACTCCATCTAGGTTGCAGTGAAGTTCATATGTTTGTCCTTCTGTATGGCTGCATAATATTCCATTGTGTATATGTACCACATTTTTAAAATTCAGTCCACTTTCTATGGGCAGCAGAGATGGTTCCATGTTATTGCTATTGTGAATAATTCTGCAATAAACATGAATGCACAGGTATCTTTTTTTGTAGAACGATTTGAGTTCTTCTGGGTATATTCCCAGAAGGGGGATTGCTGGTCATATGAAAGGTTTGTTTTTAGATCTTTTAGAAATTGCCACACTGTCTTCCACAGAGGTTATACTAGTTTACACTCTCACCAACAGTATAGAAGCATTCCCTTTTCCCCCTGCATCCTCTCCAGCATCTGTTTGTTTGTTTGTTTGTTTTAGTTATTGATGATGGCCATCCTGACTGGAGTTAGGTATCTCAGTGTGGTTATGATTTGCATTTCGTTGATGATTAGTGAAGCTGAACATTTTTTCAAGTATCTGTTGACTGCTCATATGTCTTCATTTGGGAAGTGTCTATTCACTATTCATATCTTTTGCCCACTTTTTAATAGGGCTGTTTGTTTTTTTCCTTTTGGCACATTTGTGTTCCTTGTAGATCCTGGATATTAGACCTTTGCCAGATATACTCTTGGCAAATACTTTCTCCCATTCTGTGGGCTATCTCCCCACTCTCTTGATGGTTTCTTTTGCTTTGCTGAAGCTTTTCAGTTTGATTAGGTCCTGCTTGTCTATTTTATTTCTTATGTCATAGACATCTGGGGTTTTGATCAGGAATTGTTTGTCTATTCCAATTTCTGGAAGGGTGTCTCCTGTATTTTTTAAGGTTCTTATAGTTTGAGGTTTTGTGTTTAGGTCTTTGTCTTTGATCCATTTAGAGTTGATTTTGCGTATAGTGATAGGTAGGGGTCCTATTTAATTCTTCTGCAAGTAGTCAGCCAGTTTTCCCAGAACTATTTACTGAATAGGCTTTGTTGAAGATGAGTTGGTTAAGAAATTGAGGTTTTGCTTCCAGAATCTCTATCCTATTCCATTGGTCTATATGCCTGTTCTTGTACCAATACCAGGCTGTTTTGATTATTGCAGCCTTATAATAAAGTATAAAGTCTGGAGGTGTGATACCACCTGCTTTGTTTCTTTCACTGAGGATTGTTTTGGCTATTCGTGGTCATTTATGTTTCCATATGAATTTCTGTGTTGTCATTTCCAGGTCTGAGAAGAATGATGTTGGTAACTTAGTGAGTATTGTATTGAATCTGTAGATTGTCTTTGGTAGAATGGATATCTTAACAATGTTGATTCTTCCAATCCTTGAGCATGGGATATTTTTTCATTTGTTTGTGTCTTTTTTGATTTCTTTGAGCAGGACAAAGGGTGTGACCTATTCCATCTTTCATTTTTTTCATCCCTTCATTGGTTCATTTAACTAATATTTTTTGAAAGCCTGCCTTGAACCAGTCACAAGACAATTAATTATTCTTGCTTCTCAAGAAGCCCAATTTAGGTAACACATTAGGTCAAACAATTTACAGTTTTTAAAAAATAGAGTGCTGAAAACCCTGACCATGCAGAAACAAGAAAATATTCATGTAGCATTGTTTCCCAACAGTGCATGGGCCAAGTTTGCTTTTCATATAAACACATTTCTATGTTTGGGTATAACAAAACATTCTGATTGAGTTTAAACATATGGAGTAAGTTCTCTTAGTAATAGTTTCTGGTTCCAGGGATCTATACAATTCTAAGAGGCTGGTGGGCATGTATCAACACCTGCATGTTGACACAGGTGTCTTTTCCCCTCTATTCTGTGCTTGTCTCTTTTCCTTGTCTATCCATAAAAGAAATGCAGAGGGCCTGATAACTTTTCAGTTCATAAAAAGTCCATAGAAGAGCATGACACACTTTGAGCATTGATGCATGTCGCCCATGGGAACTGACAAAAAAGAAAGTAGAATGCATAGAAGGATGAACAGCAAGGCAAAATGAGAAATGGGCTGGGAATCAGGAAATGTGGGTTTTGTCCCTAACCAGCTTTGAGGTTTCTCTAAGAAGTGGGGGAGTGGTGATGGAGTGAAAGATTAAAAGCAGCAGCTTTAGAATCTTAAGCCTTGGGTTTAAATCATGCTCTGGTTCACACCCTTAGGCAAGTTGCTTAACTTCTTGATCCTACCTTCCTAGTGATCAGAGCAATGAACTGAGATCATATGTATAAAGCATTTAACACTTCCTGCATGTTTTTCAGTCCGGAGAAAAATGACCAGGATCATGAGAGGCTTAGAAAACATCATGTGAGGAACAGTTGAGGAAAGGAGGATGTTCATCTTCCTCTCAACGAAGAATATGTGGGGAGACCATGATATCTGTCTTTTCTGTAAGTTGTTATGTGAAAGGGAAATTACGCTAAATGTGATTTTAGAGGGGAAAGTGAAATGAAGCCATGAGTGGAACTTAGTGCATAGTGAGCCTGAGCAGTGGAGCAGCCCAGCATTAGCAGCTTTGGGCATGAAGGCCTAGCACTGTGGTCTGATGACCACCAGTTAGGCATACTCGGGGGAGATCTTTCTGCTGGGAGTGAGGCAAGCAAAGATCCTGATTGTCACATTTAACTTACTCCATCCCCAGCTTCTCCTGAACCATCTGTGGATCATTCCATTCATCCTTTGATACTGCTGTGATCTTGGAGGTTCACAAAGCATTTCGTTTTATGCGTGATGGTTTTTGTAAGTATTACTGCTGGGGATGAACCTTTTCATTGAGCAGGGCTTTTGTTGTCCAGCACCATTCTTCCCAACTCAAGCATATTTGTTGCTGCTCTCCTGCTGCTTCCCATATTTTTTCTTTCGAGACTTCATTCTTGATGTCATGGGATTGTCAGAACAATTTGCTTCTCTTCTGAAATCCTCATCAGCTAAGAGTCACTACTTACGTGAGTTTTCCTCCCCTTCTTTGGGGTCTATAGATTTTGATGTAACAATGACTGTCTGGGACAGAAGAAGATGCTGCCTTTGCAGTAGAGGCTGCTGGGATGGAAATTCTGTGGTTAACTAGACTTCAACCTGGATTTGGTCAGGCAAAATGATTGGGATTAGGACTGTAAGTGCTGCTTTCTCTTTGCTGTGGTCAGAGGCAGGCACCAACTATTTAGGGCCTTGGTTTTTGTCTCCAGCTTAACTTTTGGACAATTGACAAGAAGATGTGGCATAGCAGGACTGACACATGGAAAATCTGAGTTAAGCACAGTCCACATTTGGAGCCCTTAAATTTCCCTTTTGTGCTGCTGTTCCTACTGCTGCTCATTATCCTCATTTGTCCTTTCAACATTCTCACCAAAGCCTCGAGGTACTCTTTAATATATACATGAGGTAACCAAGACTTAGAGAAGTCATGTGACTTATTCAAACAACACAGTGATGTGAAAGCCCTGGTGCTACAACCCATTATGAATAATATGGACCTGGTTTTTCAGTTATATGGGCTTTAGAGCCAAGTTCATGTTCAAGGGGAAGTGAAAGCTCAATCCCTTTTCATCTGTGTATTCACTTATTTATTGTTTGAGAGTCTAGTAGATGCAAGGCAGAGTGGCAAGTGCTGGGGACACAAAGCACTCAGAGAACCAGGCCTTGCTCATAAGCTGGTAGGGGACAAACATGAGTAGACAGGAATCTGTGGCAGTGTGATAAGTATTGGGACCAGGGAAGTCAGGTGCTAACTGAGCACACTGGAGGGATGCCTAAGCTGGCCTGGAGGGGTTAGGGAAAACTTTTGTGTAGTAAGTGACATGTAACTTGAGACCCAAGAAGTATTAACCTGGGAAAGGATGTTCCAGGAGAAAGGAACAGCATGTGCAAAAGCCTGAAGGCAAAAAAGAACTGGAAAAATTCAGACAGGCTAAAGCCTGAGGAAAAGGGCTTAGTTGAGGAAAGCAGGTGCTAGTTCGTGGAGAGTCCTCTAGGCCACATTAAGGATTTTGAGCTTTAGCTGATGGACAATGGGAAGTTAGTGTAAGGTTTTAAGCCCAAGGTTGTGGTTTGGTCAGATCTGAGTTTTAGAAAAATCACTCAGCAGCATGCTGAGTGGAGGATGAGTAGGGGATGGGAGAGCCTGAGCCCAAGAACTTGCCCCGGAACCTACTCCTGTGAACACATCAGTAAGCCCTATGAATAATAGGTATATTCACTTCTACCCTCCCTTCCTTATGTAAGTTATTGTGAGGCTCTGGTGAGAATGCAAGATACTGCTGAGGACAAAATTCTTCCCTCACAAATTTAGCACTGAAGTTGCCCCCATGCTGACTGCTAGCTGTGGGCTAGTGAGTCTTTTATGCTTAAGCAGAGAATGAGTCTAAAGACAGAGTTGTTTTGTTCTGCCTAGCTAGTTTGAGGAATCTGTGTGGAGGGGAGAATTAAATGGGATGTCAGCATTGGATTGGCTGATTCTGACAGAACCATTGACAAATGCCAGTCCTACCAGACATGAACTTGTTGGCAAACACTTCCCTGAGCCTCACTCTCCTCATTTGAAAAACATAGATAAAAAAACCTACCTCAGAGTGTGTTTGTGCAGATTCTATGAGATGATATATGTAAAGTGCCAGGCATGTAGGAGGGGCCTAGTAAATGTTTGTTCCCTTCTCTCTTTGCCCCTCTTTAACACTGTTCCATCTCCCAGTAAAAGTCAGGCATCTTACAGTCCTTGCAAAACCTAATATAGGCTGACCCGTTTCCTTTCTTTTTCTTTCTTTTCCTTTTTTTATTATTTTTTGAGACAGGGTCTTACTCTGTCATTCAGGCTAAGGTCAGTGTTGTGATCACAGCTCACTGCAGCCTTGAACTCCTGGGCTCAAGTGATCCTCCCACCTCAACCTCCCAAGTAGCTAGAATTTTTTTGTGTATATCTTGCTTTGCTGCCCAGGTTGGTCTTGAACTCCTGGCTTCAAGCAATCCTCCTGCCTCAGCCTTTCAAAGTGCTGGAATTATAGGTGTGAGCTCCCATGCCTGGTCCCATTTCTTTTCTGACCTGCTACCTCGTCTCTTCCTGTTCTCCTGGCCCATTCTGGTGTATGAGCACTGGCCTCCTTGCTGTTCCTTAAATGTACCAGACACCTCCCATTTCAGGAGGTATGGATATTTGCATGGCTTGTTTCCTCATCTTTCTCATGTTTTTGTTCAGATGTCACTTTCTTTCTTTCTTTCTTTCTTTTTCTATTGGAGTCAGAGTCTCACTCTGTTGCCCAGGCTAGAGTGCAGTGGCATGTTCATGGCGATCCTTCCACCTCAGCCTTCCAAGTAGCTGGAACTACAAGCGTGCATCACCATGCCTGGCTAATTTTTCTTGATTTGTTGTAGAGATGAGATCTCACCAAGTTGCCCAGGCTGGTCTCAAACCCTGGGCTCAGGCAGTCCTCTCGCCTCAGCCTTGGTCCCAAAGTGCTGGAATTATAGGCTCAAGTCACTGCACCCGGCCTCAGATGTCACTTCCTTAGTGAGACCTATCTTAATCCTGCTCTTTAAAACCTCAACTACCCCAACATTCTTATGCTCTTCTTTTCTCCACTGTTTTGCTCCATAGCTCTTATCACCCTCTTATCACCCAGCATGTTACATAATTTAATTATTTTGTATTTAACATTTTAAAAATTAGTTTGATTATTGTCTCCTTCCACTGGTATGTAAAGCTCCACAAAGGTGGGAAATGTTTCTGTCTCATTCATTGCTGTATCTCCAGTGCTGAGAATGGTGTCAGCCTCTCAAAAAATATCTGTCAAATGAATGAAGTGTTCAGTTTGCTCCCATGTTGGATATGATTCAGAATATTGGGAGTTGGGCAAGTTACCTGATATCAAAGGGTCTTGATTGCTCTCTTGCAGTCTGGTTGAGTGGTGACTCCTGGCTAGCCAATTAGAAGAAAAGAGTTCCAGCTCTTCATTACTTTGTCGGTAAAGTGAGAGCATTGTCCTTTGCCTAACAGGCTATTTTAAGGAAGAACTTTTAAACCTTAGAAACATTTATGCAGAAGAACAGTTAGTTTGCAGTTCTACTTGAAGGTGTGGAAACCAACATTTCCCCCCTCAGCAACCCTGCCAGTTACCACAGCTAGACAGCTTAACTTGTTTTCTCCTTTGTTTTCTTCCTGTCCCCCACTCCTTGAACTTAAAAACAATCTCCCATTGAACAATCTCCCATAAGGTCTTTTGGGGAACTTTGGTGCCAGAATATGGCCTAAATCTATTTTCTTTCCAGCCTTTGAGATGTGAAGAGGTTATTGTACATGAAAGAAAGGGAAGACTTGAGATAGCCATCTCCTGGTGATATTGTATATTTGGATTGGGTTCATTCATTCATTTACTTGGATATTTATTTATTCTCATTTAGAGACTCACAGTCAAGTAGGAGAGTGCAGACTACTACAGCAGGGAGGTGTATATATGGAGAAGAGAGATTTTGTATTAGTTAGATTCCTGCTGCACAAGTGTTGTGTAACAACCCTCAAATCTTGATGGCTTCCAACAAGAAATAGTTAGTTTTTGCTTTCATATCTATAAGTCAGCTGATGTGCCTGCTTCAGAAGGGTAAGGTTCAGGTCTGTCTGTGTACCTCTGTTTCTGGAATCCAGATTTAGGAGACAGTGGATAACTGGGACAAGCGCTCCTTGTGGCACATGACAGGAGTATAGACAGCCAAGTCAAACCACAAAGCACATTTAAAGCTTATGCTTGCATCACATTTGCTAACATTCCATCAGCCAAAGCAAGTCACAGGCCAAACCCAACCTCAGGAGGGTTGCGATAAATACTCTGCTTACTCTAGCGAGAATGTGGTTGCATAGTTCTGTCACAGGGAAAGAGTGAAGAGTTGGAAACAATCAAATCTACTGCAGCTTTAACTCTGGCTATGGAAGTTAAGGGGGCTTCATGGAGGTGGTAACTTTGATCTATCCTGAAGGATGAGTAATTTTCAGAATGAAAAAACAAACAGTAATATATGCAAATGCACACAAATTTTAAAAAGAAAATGAAGTTATATCTAATTTTTTTTGAGTAGTCACTGTGGGAAATATGCAAAGAGCTAGCAGAAATTAAAACAAAGGTCATCAGATTACCTGTCAATGAAGCCAGATTTCATGGAAGAAATCATAAAGCTATAATACAAAATGGAAATACAAAACTAAGCACAGTCTTATTCAGCTGGGTGGAACAAAAGTGCGAACTCAGAAAGAAAGCTAGAATATATTTTTAGCAGCTATTTTTGGTACAGGATGCAAGATATGTGCTGTTTTATATTCATGATTCCATTTAATCCTTACAATCTGTGAGAGACATTCTAATAACAAGTACCAATGGGAAACTGAGCCTCAGAGTGGTATGTAACTTGTCTAATGGCTTATAGCTAGCAAGTGGTGGAGGGAACACTTCCTGGTAGTTCTATTTTGTAAGGAATTTATTTATTAATTTCACTCACTAGTACACACACTCTATTTTAGTCATAAGTGAGACTGTTTTACAATATACTAAACACATGGTTTTTAGTATCTATGGGTATGCAGCATTGCACTTGTTAAAAGTACCCCAACCATGAGTAGATCACCTCTAAAATTCTGTCTGGCTGTGGCATTCTTCAGGTCTCCCCTCCTCCTTATTACATACGTGTTTAAGATGCCTCAAAGAAAATAGGATTCTTGCCCATGGTACTACTCAAAAATATTTGCTTTGGATGGTGAAGTGTTTTGAAATTTTGCCTCTTCCTTTCCCTCAGTTTATATACACACACAAGTGAGTGTTATTTTCCCTCAGAAATGAAGGGAGATAAGCTTGGTAGCTTCTTTCAGGCCCAACAAAGCAGTGGAACCCAATAAAGGATAACAATTCCCACTATTCTGCAAACTGCCTCCACCTAATACTAGTTCTTCTGTTATGGAGCACAGATATAGTACAGTGGGATGTTCCTGCTTTGTGAAGAGGTAAACACTTAAAATTTTTTATTTCTAGTTTCTTACCCATAATTACTTAACTGAAAAAACATATCCCTGGTCTGACTGACCTTTAGCATGCTTTTAGTCTAGTATCCGAGGAGTTTGCAGAGAGAGACCTAGTTCCTTTTGCAATTGACCTTTACTTGGGTGGAACGTTAAACATTGACAGGCATTTTTGTGTGTTCTCCATCTTGGCTGCCTGGAATTGGGTTGAAGCATGTTTCATGACCCATTTACCATTTGCCCAGGAAGCCGGCGGAACTGGTTTCCCTGATCTCAGAGACCATCTCATATGGTCATTTAAAAATCTTGTAATAATGAGCAATGCTTATAGGAACTTCCTCTCACTTTCTGGTGTTTGCTGTCTCATGATTCCCACATAGGTGATGCTCCAGTGCTGCTGCCTCTCATCAAGCTGATGACAAGGGCAGAGAGAGAATAAACTGGGTGGAGTGAGAATAGACCAGTCCAGAGAAGAAATGTGCTGCGAATGCCACTGTTGGAACAAGTGACCTGTTTGGCAAGGAATACAGCGTCCTTCTGAGAGCCTTTTCTCAACAACATCCCACGGACCACGACATCTTCATGGGAAAGGGTACTTAGGATCTTGCTCTCAGCCATCCAACACTTTTGCTGGACCAACATAAGACTTATGTTGCAGAACAGAACAAGATATACTTGCATTTCATTTTTGCATCTGTTAATCTTCCTGTCTGCAGTCTTAGTCATTTAGCCCTGAGAGTTTTAAGCCACATTTGTTGCTATTATTTTTGCATTCATTTTTCAAAATGATTGACTTAAGCTTCCTGACCGAGGAGGAACAAGAGGCCATCATGAAGGTTCTGCAGCGGGATGCAGCCCTGAAGAGGGCCGAAGAGGAGAGAGTCAGGTAAGAGGCCAGAGAAATCCTCGGGCATGAGGGGAGTAAGAGGCAGACTGTAAGAAAATGGGACACTGAAGAAAATGATGATTTTTTTTTTCAACCATAAGTGGTAGTTCTGACTTGGAGCCTAAATTTATGGGTTCCAATTTTTGGTTCACTTCCTGAATAGAACTTTTTCTTTCTTGTTGCCTTTTCCTCCTTGGTGTATTATTCCATTGGACTTCTGCCAGAAATAGGATTTTGGTTAAAAACCTAGTATATCCCTTTAACTTATTAAACACTGAGTTCAAAATGAAATATACCAGCCTGGGCAACATAGCATGTCTCTCCAAAAAAATTAAAAAAAAAATTTAGTTTAATTTGTCCAATCATATTTCTACATGGCTGTCCATACTTTGTTGAACCTAAATATAAAAATGAACAATTTCCCCTGTATCTTTGGATCTTGTGTACATGGAAGCCTTCAGAACAATTAAGTAAATCTGTATGACATTTATCCTTAAAAAAATGTATACAAACACATACATTTACAATCATGTGTGTATTTATGTCCACTTTTAAAAATTGAATCCACTTTTTAAAACTGAATCCAATTTAAAAAATTAGAATTTTTTTAATTTCTAAAACTTTTAAAAGAAACTAAATTGAGAAGTAGCTCACATATCTGCATGCTTTCAGAAATGTTGGAATTGGTTTTAATAGCAAAACTAAAACCAATTGTCTGAGCCAATTTTTCATTTGACTTGAGTCCCATAAAGAGGAGTGGTAACTTTTGACACACTATCTTTGTTGGGTGGAGCTCAAATGTTCCATGTCCACATTCCTACCACTTTCACTCACCTATGTGGTAGAAAGAGCACTAGGTCAGGATACTGAAGAACTGAGCTTAGTCTAGGCCTGCCATTTACTGCCCATGTTCTTAGACTTGCAAGGCAGTGAAAGACTTCCTGAATATGAGTTAGTAGTGTTCATTTTGTGAGTCCCATAAAAGGAGTTAATCAAAAGAGGTATAAGCCATGTTCTTACTTTCTGGGACACAGGACCATGAGTGATGGGTTTGTTTGCACCATTTCCCATATTTTTACCCTAATTGAACATAGATGCTTTATTTAAAAGATGTTAAAATTTACGTCAAACACTATGGAATGTCTAATTATGGCTACTACTACTGCTAAATAATAACTTTATTTTTTTTTTGAGTTGGAGTCTCACTCTGTCACCCAGGCTGGAGTGCAGAGGCATGGTCACAGCCACTGCAGCCTCGACCTACTGGGCTCAGACGTTCCTTCCACCTCAACTTTCCAAGTAGCTGGAACTACAGGCACATACCACCACTTCCAGCTAATTCTTTAACTTACTGTAGAGACGAGGTCTCATCAAATTGCCCATGCTGGTCTTGAACCCCTGAACGCAGGCAATCCTCTAGCCTCGGCCTCCCAAAGTGCTGGGATTACAGGCTTGAGTCACCATGCCCAGCCAAATAATAACTTCTATATAGACAGCATTATACAAGTTGCAAAGGGCTTAGCATGTACATTATTTCTTATGAACTCACACACTCTTGTACAACTAGGGGGTCGGGTGGGATATAAGTTCCCTATTTGATGTATGAGGAAATTGACTTTGAGACAAGTCAGGTGACTTGCCCAAGATCCCACAAGTGGTAGTAAGAATCAAATCCTGGTCATCAGGTACTCATTTACTAACCCCACCTCCTTTCCCTAAGAAAATAATAGCAGACAGGCCATCCTGGGACCTGGCAGTGGAGAAGGGGTTGTCATGCTCTGAGGTAGAACACTGAGCTATGATAATAACAAGCGGTGGCTGTAGGTGGGCGGAGATCAAGCTCTTCCCCACAGGTCACTTGCAGTGCACCTGAGTGAGGCTCAGCTCCCCACTCTCAGGAAGTGGAATGGGTACCTTGAGCAGTTTTCCCAGGAGGGGTGAGTGGTTGACGCTAACCAGCCAGCAGAGCTTCTTGGTAGCATTAATCCTTTACCGATTCACAGTTCATAAAGCCCTTTTGTGAATGTTATTCTTATGCTTGTCAGGGCAACCCTGAGATTTTGCAAGGCAGAGACTATTCCACCCATTTAGGAATAAGGGGAGGGGGCAGCATAGAGAAAAAATTAATTCTTTCAACACAATGAGAAGTGGAAATTCCTTCATGCTCTCAGAAGACAAGATGGGGGCACTTGGAAAAAAAGCAGTGGAGTTGGGCTGCACCGAGTCCCTCTTTCTATCTTAGTATGTGCAGTACATGGGCCTATGCATATTGGAGCGGTATGAGTACCTTTGATTCCTTCTTGCCCAGAAGGTGTTATGATCTGAGGTTCTACCCCTCTAGCTATTCAGGTTACAAGCAGAGAGCCTCCCTGCCTCCCCTCTCTATTTTCTTGGCTCCTGGGATTCCAGGTTCCCAGGCCCCTGAGTTCTTCCCTGTAGATTTGTGATTCATTCTGAATAGAATGAAAGTGTTTCTTGGACTCTTGATTGGTCGATGAAAATATCCTCAGAAATGCAAAGTTCTGCCTGAAACTGGGCCTTGTGAGGGATGTGAATGTGTATCCTCAGGTACCAGCCAGTCTACAGCTGCAGCAAAAATGCTGGGAGTCCCTTCCTGGTATAGGTTTTGCAGACTCTCCCCTCCTGTCTGGTGTTTCTCAGGGTGTCCCAGCAGCTGCCACTGGTGTAGCCCTTGTTTTTTGCTTTTGTGAATACATGATGGGAAGAAGGCTTAGGATGGTGAAAAACCTGGTGCTAGTCAAGCCCCATCTACCACTACTCTTCTGGGGGACTTTCTAACTAGGCTTCATGTACCTCATGTGGGTTGTTTCAGGACCCCTGAGGCTGGAGAGAAGTGACTGTATACATAGATAGGCATAAGACCCATGGCTTGTGGACCCTGAAAAAGGCCCAACTCATGGTCTGCTCCACACAAGAAAAGTCTTGCTCTGACCTCTTCTTTGCTTTAGGCTCAAGGGACTTTCGAGAGTGGCTCTGAGGTTGTTCTGTTCCTGGGATGGTGAAATCAGAACTGGATCTCTGGTCTCTGAAAATGCCACTCCATGGGCTTTTGCTTGTCAGTCTCTTCACCGTCCCTCAGCTGTCTGTCTTTGCCTCTTCCACAGAAGTTGTAGCCTGACACTTCTGGAAAGGAGGTTTTTTTGTCTCTTTGTTTTTATTTTTTGGTTTCCTAGTAGTTATTTTAAAGATAAAAAAGTAAAGCCCAGAGAGGGGAAATGACTTGCCCAGGGTCACACAGCTAGTCAGTAATAAGAAAAGCTCTTCATTCGGCTCTTTTCCCTCTGTCCCATGCTGCCTGTTGCTATTACTCTTTCAGAAGGAAATAGTAAAGGTTTGATTATGACACAGGGAAAGATCTCTGCTTAATGAACCTCAAGTCAAAACTGACATGAATTTGAATCCCATCCCCACCACTAATAAATGATGGTTCATGAGGCAAGCTATTTGACCTCTCTGAGCCTCAAATCAGAGACTGGGAATGACCATAAAATCAAACTCAAAAGATTAAAGTCAGGGTTAAGTAAAATAATTTTTAGGAAGGGAGAGATAGGGAGAGATTTACTAACAGATATAAAATTATTCTAATCTGATCACTATATGGATCAAAACAGCACTATAAATACCCCTGTGAATATGAGGGAGTATTCCCCCAAAGTGGAATTTATGCATAGTAAATTGTGTATTTATTTTTACCTGTTTAAACTTCAGTTACCTTCGAAGTACTCTCTGTTAGATGCAATACATCTGTTGAGACACTTTTTCACTACTCAAAACAGTTTTTGAACTCGTCAATTTTTATGCCTTTTAGTGCTTCTGTTTTTTGTTTCACTTCTTCTGCATTGGCAAAAGTTTCCCTTTGAGGACTTTTTTCATCCAGGAAAACAAACCAAAAAAGTTGCTTGGAGTGAGATAGGGTGAATAGGGAGGGTCGGGGTACCAGGGTCATGCTGGTTTTGGTCAAAAACTGCTGAACAGTCAGCATGGTGTGGGCAGGTATGCTTATAAATCACCTATCCTGAAATGGGCAAACATGTTGAAAGAATCTCCAAAAAAAATTTACTGAAGCTGAATGCAGCCTTTCACAATGCTAACTGGTATGTGTATGCTGATGGATTCCTAGAACACTTACCTAGCAGGGGAATCCTGTACTACAAGAGGCCTGCCCTCCAAAAGATAATTCTGGTTTTTTGGGTCCCCCTTGTATGTGTAATTATTGTTTGTCCATAAAAAATTCAAATTTTTAAATCTTTCTGGCACATAATATGTGATTAATACAGTTTAATTCCTTTGTTTACCACTCTACCTAAACCTCTAAAAGACTCTAGTTAATAGTCTGATTCTTTAGAGGGAAATTACTCCTAAATGTCTCAATTACTTAATGCAGTGAAGCTTAATTGAGCACCTATTAAATCCAAGGAACTGCTCTGAACACTGATGTGAAGCAAATTCTTCGGTGATTGAAAAGCAGGGCCCCAATGCTCAAGGAATTTACTATCTAATGTCTTTTATCCACATAATGGATTATCAATTAAAAATTAAAATATCAATTTTGTTTCTCTAACATGATTTTATAATGTTCCAGTCCTTCTCCTAGTTGATGTGTAGCTTAGAAACACATTATGTAATTATAATATTAGTCCAAGCAAAGCATCGTTAGAGAGACAAACACCATTAAAATTCAGGCTACAAATTACACCATTAAAATTCTTTCAAATGGTAATTTTTATAGACTTCGGAGTATAATTCTCCCTAGCCATGAGGACATCAAATAGATTATTCCCACTGTTGCCCACAAAACCAGACACTACTCTAGAATCCTTTGCAATATGACTGTAGATGAGATTTTAGCATTCAAATTGAAATCTGTTTGCCATTCCCAGTATATCCAGTGCTTTGAATTGTTCACATCGTCTCATTCAAGATACTTTGGAGATGATTTAGTTTATATAGTACCTCCCATCCTGATTTCATGAATGGGAAAAATGAGTGTCATGCAGGAGACAAATCCAGTTCCTAAGTCACTCAACCTGTTAATGGTAGAATGTGGACTTGAGTACAAGAGACTATCCACTGTTTTGTCTCTGGGTATAGTTGAGAAGTTAACACTCTTAGGTCACTGTTGCCACCACAGCTGTCTTGTATGCTGCCTCTCTACCCGCAGTCCCAAGTGCTGGGACCGTTATTACCTTGTATCTCTACCCAGCTTGCTTCCCTAACTCCAGGTGAAAACATTTCAGAGACAAGCAGATATAAGGATGGATTCTTTTATCTTTCCCACCCGTGCCCTCTGTCTTCTTGTGTCTCTCCCTCCTCCCCTGCCCCCATCTTAAGGAGACACCACCATACATACATACAAATATACAATTTTAGTCTTTTATGGTTTGAAAATGACACACTCAGGAGATGGTGTTTTCTGTGCTTTGTGTCATACTGCCAGCAGGAAATTGCTGCACATGTCTGTCTGTACACCACCACTAGCACCACGTTCTCCACCCCCATATACACACAACCACATCTATGGTGATGGGTGTTTTTGCAGTAGATACCATCTCAACCACCACCACATCTTATGATTCTCAGCTGCCTCCTTAAGACCTAGTTTGTTTTTTTTTTTAAATGAAAGCAGTTGTCATTGAATAACTGGTTTCCAGGACCTCTCATGGTGTTTTCTGTCAAAGCAAAGGGGAAAGGAACCAACATATGTCAAGAAACTGTAACATACATGGAGCTTTACATTTTCCTGTTTCATTCTCAGAGTAGTGTAGCTGAACTCACTAAATCAAGGAGATAGGACTGAAGTAGGTAAGTGCCTTGCAGGATTGGAGCCTTGCTGACTCAACTTCAAAGCCTGTGTGCTTTCCACATGGTACTGCCTCTCAGCAGATTGTGGGGAATCTATGATAAGCCTATGATACAAGCCCATGATACTTGACATGTCTCCAGTATCTGTGTGTTTCTTTTTGCTTTTCACTGTAAAGAAAGTTTGCAGTTTGTTTTGTTTTTACATGTGTTGGTTTTCAGATTCTCCATCAAAGATTGAGTTCTTGGTAGAAAGAATGAAGTGTGATAGCCATCTAAGAAACTGAAATCATGTTTTACTCTCTGAAGCAGGATGGGGTAGTGGAAAGAGTGTTGCTGAGAGTCAGGTTGGCTTCCTGTTTCAGCTCTGTGTGACCTTGGGCAAGTCTCTTAACTTCTCTGGGCCTCAATCATTTTGTATATAAAGTGAGGCCATTTATAACTATTTAAGTTCCCTTCCAGCTCTCACATTCAAAACAAACATCAAAGAGTACCTCCAAATCACACAATCTAAACATCTTGCCCAGAATATACTGGGGAATTAAAAAAAAAAAAAAAAAAGGGAAGACTGGAGAATGGACCAATCAACCTCTCTGGCCAGCCTGCTGATTCTTTCTATCCACAGTTGACTAGATAATGTCAACCAGGTCCTGCCTATGATGTTAGACCTTTGCCTAAACATATTGAGCAGTTGGAAGTAGGGTATATATATGTGGTACAAGGAGAAGAGGGGGTAGGCTGAGGGGGTAGTGTTAAAGCCAGCCCAGACGACATCTCTGCTCTTCTGGTTTCCCTCCTCTCTCTGTACCGAAAGGAGTTGACATTGGCAGTTAGGGCTGTAGACTGAATTTTTCATACCCAGCTCTGAGCTATGCCTGTTACGTGATAAGGAATTAATGAATGAGTGAACAAATAACCAGACAGGGTTTAGATATGGCCTTTAACATACAGAGGAGGCAAAATGGCCATCTTTTGCAGTGGACTAAACTATTTGTACATCATAGTGAAATTATAAGGATTAAATGATAGGATGCATGTTAAGTGTTTGGCGTGTGGTTCAGGACAAAGCAGATACTGGGTGTTAGCAGAAGGAATGTGAGAGTGAATGGGACAATGACCTGGAAGGCTGGCAGAACAGCGTTCACTCTGGGTTGAGTGCTTTTCTCCTCTCCTGACTCTTGCTCACCAGCCCACCAGTGTTATTCTCAATACTCAGCTCTCTACTAAACACAACGCATGTGTGTAGAGAGGATGGAAAAGGATAAAAGTGTAGTCCCAAGAAATTTACCCCTTTCTCACTTCAGTTCAGTCGTACAACAATTAGAGAATCAAATGCCCATTGAATGGTGTGATTAGAGTTCAGGAAAAATGAGAGAGGAACATGGGCTGGTAGAAGAGAAGATTTTTATGGCACCACTGGATAGTGGGATTTTTAAGTGACCTACATCTTTTTAAAACTTGGACTTTGGTATAATATGTCTGGATTTATCTACAAAATATTACAAGTGACTATTATAGTAAAAGAAATTGATTATTAAACCTGGCAGTAATAGTCATGCTAGGAAATATGTAAGTGGCACTTATTAAATTTGAAAAAAATTTCCTGTTCTTTTGCTACTTTAAAATGAATGACTCGAAATAAATAAATAAACAAAACAAGCATTTACCAAGAGGAACAAAAATAAAATAACATAAAAAGTGAATGACTTAGTGGCTACCAGGCTTTGCAGGGGCCATGTGTTTCAGTGAGTCTGACACAGTCTTTCCTCTTTGTAACTTGATCAGGGGCTTGCAAACAGTCTTCCAGGCTGGAGCAGATCAAGAGTTGTGCAAGAATCTCTACAAAGTGCCTTCAAGTTGAAAAAAAAAATAACCCCATGAAGACAAATTGGGAGTTTTTATGCTATGAGGGTTTGTAGTTCCCTTCAGCAAGAATGCTGACTGATACCATATTTCATGACTTTTTTTCCTACTCTGATGAGAGATGTTCAGCCTCATCAGAAGATACCGCCACTGTGGTGGGGTATGGTTCAGTTAACCTCAGCAGTGACAAGATCTTCTTTATCTCTCACCTGACTCAGAATGGGGTGACTGCTAGGCATTTATTTGTTCATTGATTCACTCAACAAACAGTTATTAGGTATCAGTTTTGTGCCAGGCTCAGTGTTAGGTGCTGGCATTACCAAGGAGATTAAGCCATAGTTCTCGCCTTCAAGGAGTCTGCAAAGTCCACAGATTAGTGGGTGAAACAGATGTGCAAACAGATCATTGGGACACTGTGTGATAAGGGCTGAAGAGGAGGTGCTGGGGAAGCATGGAAAGGGCAAACTAACCGTGCCCTCTTGAGTCAGGGAAGGCTTCACTGGCAAGGCGGTGCCCCAGCTGAATCTGAAGGATGAGGAGCGGCTTGCTGGACAGAAGTGAGGGAAAGACACCCTGAGAGACTTCACATTTATTGACCTTTTACCAAGATCCAGTCACTGTTTTAAGTACTTGCAGGTAAACATCTCAATCGTCCCAGAAGTCCTGTAGGTTAGGTCTTATTTTACCTTTCCTTTATAAACAAGGAGACTAAAGACTGGAGGAGTGCAATAACCCTCCCAAGGTCACATATAGGAAGGGTCAGACTGAGATTTAGATATAATTTTTGGGAGCCTCCAAAGGTCAGGGTCTTTCTACCATGCCTTCCTGCCTCTAATGTCTATGGAAGACATGAAGGAGTTTGAAGAACAGTAGGAAGTCGAATGTGCTGGCAAGTGGGCTATAGGAGTAAGTGCTGGGAAATGAAACTGAGAAGGTCATCTTGAAGCCAGGTAGCGAGGGGCCTTATTTGATATTCCTCCACTGCAGGCACAGAGTAAATTCCCATGATTTTCTGGACACTAAACAAAGATGTATTGAGTACAGGCCCTGTCCCCAAGAACTCACAGTCTGACCAGGGAGAGGTGGAAGGACTTTTCTCTTCTGAAATTGAACTCAGACTTGGTCCTTTTGGAAGGAGAAAGCAAAAGCTCCACCAATAGCCCAGCAGGGATTGTTGACTCTGCTGAAAGCCTCAGGCAGTGAGAAACATTTTTAATAATAACCACAATTGCTTTGCTGACTCAGAACCACAGAGTGATGATGCTGACTCTGTCAGGATTTAGAGACAGGCATTGTGATTGGACTTGTTTGGGATAGGGTTACTTCTTCCTAGGTAACTGCAAAAGAGGGGAGGAAGTTCCAGCAGAGAGTTCGGGTGGAAGGATACTCTCCAGAGAAAGGAGACATCCTTGCTAGACCTAGGGTAACTGTCCCTCCTCTTTTCCCCACTCCTGGGTATATCTGTGTGCAATCCTGACACACAACCCTGCTACCACCTTGGCCCACTCACATCCTCTGCCTAAGTACTTAGATGTGCTACTTTAGGAAGCATGCATATTACCTTGAATGGTAATCAAAACCCTCCTGGATTTGAGTAGCGCGTTATTTTTCAGGAGTTCAAAGTCTCCTTAAGGCTTTGATTCCACTTTAAGTACATCTCTATGAAAAAGAAAAGATAGGGTTTGTGATTTTCATTTGATTGAGATGGAGAGAGATGCAGAGGTTAAGACTTGTCAATTAGAACAATGTTTTTCTAGCCAGGGAAAATTTAGGGAGGTTTCAGGACTCTATTTGCTTTTAGTACTATATTTGGTTTGTTCTTTGGGTTTTAGCTTTTCAGTGAGAATGAATGGAACCCTTGAAAGCAATAGCTACACAAGTGGAACCTCCCAGCATACCACCCCCTTCAAATTTGGTCTTCCTGGATTTTAACCTGCCTTTTCTATGTTTGTTTCCCTAATACTAAGCACTGAGGACATCGTGCCCCCTCCCCTACAGGCTTCAGGAAAGTCTCTGATAAACTCATACTTTCAAAATGAAACGGACTGATGAGCTGACATCTATCCCTCCAACTATTCATTGAGTGTTTATTAGGGTTCAGTTATGTACAGAGGGCATGCATTAGCTTGCTTAATCCTTATAGCAATGTCGGTGAAGTGGTTACTATTATTAGCCCCTTTTTACAGATAAGGAAAACAAGGATGGGGGAAACTTACTGTATTATTTCTCCCTGGGGTATTTGCATTTGAACTGTAGATACAGAAGATTGCAGCCAAAAAGTGAATCTACTCTTGAGAAATTTCAGGCATCATCTGGGGATCATGGATTAAACTTTGAATTTTAAAAATGTTGGACTTGACTTCTCTGACTTTTGGCATATTTGTTAGTCATCTAGGAGGTTTGTGGGATCATCTACAATACTGAAAGCTTCATTGTGGCTGTATGTTTACACATTTCTTTATGCAGTATCACAATAAACTTATTTCTTTACTGTGGGTTCTCTAAGCAAAGTGAAGCTCTTTTCCTTTTGTAGACATTTGCCTGAAAAAATTAAAGATGACCAGCAACTGAAGAATATGAGTGGCCAATGGTTTTATGAAGCCAAGGCAAAAAGGCACAGAGACAAAATTCATGGTGCAGATATCATCAGAGCATCTATGAGGAAGAAGAGGCTTCAGGTAGCAGGTGAGTTGATTTGGCTATTATTCTTCAGCCAGTATTTGTTTGGGAAGGATGAGCTGGGATTAGGGGAAGGCTGTCAGAATCATTACTGAAGTCGGTTGAGGGAAATCATTTGGAGACACGTTTCTCATAATGTGTGGCCCTCTTGCTTAAAATCCTCTTCCCCTGTATTTGAATGGATGAGGTCAGAGCCAAGTGACTCAGTGTGGTGTAGAGGAACATAGGAAGCCCATTAGGTGCCATGTTCAGTTGTAGTAGCATAGATAATTGGGGTTTATAAGTAATCTACCACCACCTCTTCTTTGGCTCTTAACTCTAAAGATTCAGAATCTTCTGAGTAAGGTGAATGGTTTAGATAAAAAGAGATCAATCTCCCTATTCAATGATCTTGACATCTGATAGTACTTCTTTAATCTACTAAGTATATTATTTAAGGGATTGTAAAGGCAATATTTTGAGGGCTTGTTTAGAATTCTGTAAGGTTCATTAAATACTTACTGGGTGCCTTCTAATTAACTCTGGATCAGTCAGTTAAACCTCTGTTTAGGTGTAGCTTGTATTCAATAAGGAAATAGCTATCACCTTTTGAGGATCTAATATATAATATAGGCACTTAATCTCTCTTCTTTCTAATTATTGCAGCAATCTTGCGGGGCAGGTATTATTTTCCCCATTCTCTATGGGGTATATAAAGCTCAGAGAAGTTAAGTTACTTGCCTAAGATCATAATGTTGGCAAATTGCAGAGCTGGGATTACAAAGTCTTTCTGACTCAATGCCACACTCTTTATAGACAAGAGTTGACTGCTTAGAATGTATGATGCATTGTTTGCAGCCCTGTTTCCAAAATCACTCAGACCTTCAGAAATTTTGAAGGGTACTGATTGGTACTGTAGACTCCATTTTGCTGTTGAAGACACTAGACTTATGTGTGAAGGGACCTGAGGCAGATAACACCCTGGAATGCATTTGGTAATTGGAAGCCCCAGTATTGCTGCATCTTCTTAACACCGAGGAAGGTATTCTTGGAACTTACTGGCTATGTGGCCTTAGGCAAGTTTCTTGAACTCTTTGGTACTCAATTTCCAAATCTGTACGTCGAAAATAGCTCCCACCTCATAGGATAATGCATGCAAAGAACTCAGCAAAGCACCTGGTAGTTATCATTCAGTTGATGCTAATTTTCAGAGAGGTTCAGGTAAAGAAAGAGTCCTGGGTGTTCAGAGGCAGAAGGAGCACAGAGGTTTTATGGGGGCTTGACGTCTGAGCTGGGATTGAGGAGTATTTAGAATTTGGTTGTGTAGAGACTAGGGTGAGGAGGAGGAGGCAGTGAAGAGGGATATTCTACACCAGAATCATTTGCTCCCCTTTGTAACTTAGAGGCAAGCATCATGTTGGACACATTATAAATGTTCAGTAAATATTTGGTAATGATGGTACTTCTGTCCCACTAAGGACTTTCTGCCCTGAGCATCCCCTGGCCATGCACATTTGGTCCTGACCCCAATTCAGGTCAGATTCATTTAGAGGTAGTCAAAATTTTGCTTTAGTTGTCTCTGGAGTTACCTGCACATTTAAGGATATGCCCATGCTCTCAGGAGACTCTGCTTGGGGAACGTCATGGTAATCTGACGTTCAGCATGTATACTGACCTTTCTCACAGATGTAATTCTGATCCTGAGTACTTAAGATTCAGTGATTGCCTTGGCACTGGGAAGGCCTGAGGTTCAGGTTCAAATCTTCAGTAATAAGAGCTGATAAGAGAATTGTAGGTCATGGAGGTGAGAGATAACCTTCCTGTCTTTATCCGTTTCCTGTTTCAGCTGAGCAGAGTAAGGAAAGAGCAGACGGGGCAAAGGAAAGCTGGGTGAATAATGTCAACAAAGATGCTTTCCTTCCCCCAGAGCTAGCTGGTGTTGCAGAAGAGCCAGAAGAAGAAGCAGCAAGGTAAGACAGAGCTTGTGGGGAGAGCTGCTTGGTGTGGTGTATGAGCAAAATGGCAGGCGTGAGTACGAATGCTGGACTGTGTTATGGGTATAGGGAAGGGAACAGTGTATGAGAGAATTCTGAGCCCTGATGGGAACAAAGCCTGAGCAGTACTCTTTCTCAGCTTCCAGAATTTCTGACAAGTCTGAATGTTAAATACAATTAAAATGTTACATGGTGATTTTTTTCTAGCACCAGCGATAACTGTTTTTATTTGTACTAAGGATTTCTCCCTCGAGTAGAATGAAGGAGTATTCCAAAACGAATACAGGGGAATAGTCATTTCAGGGAAAGAATTAATTATGATCAGATTGTAACATCCTGGTACAATGGAAGAAGCTCAAGCACTGGAACCAGACAGTCATAGATTTAAATCCTGGATTTGTCATTTATTAGCCATTTGACTGTGGGAAAGTAATTTAACCTTTCTGAGTCTGTGTTCTTAACTATAGTTAGGAATGATTACACCTGTGTGTATATACGGATGTATACATATATACACATATATATCCCCCCAAAAGGCTGTGGTGAAAATTAGATACTCGATAAATGCCTCAATATAGATTGTCCTCAATATTTCTGTTTTTTTTTTTTTTTTTGGTGTTTATCATACATGTTATCCTCTGACCAATCAAAATGTGCATTTGTACATCTTTCCTAAGAAGCAGCTGGTTGTGGGGCCCAGTTACCATAAACCTTTTGAGTCATAATGATTTGCTTTTAGGTATTTAAGTATCTTCCCATTGGTGTCTGTCCCTTGAGGGTATAGTTGTTACCTTGGGTTGGGGGTGAGGGGCTGCATTTTATCTCTACCTCCTCAATGAAGACAGTTCAATTCACTCTTCAACTGGGATGATGTGGATGAATGCTAGTGGGACAGTCACTTAGTCAGGTTGAGGCAATTGGGGACCAGGGATATTTCCAACATAGTTTATAGGTGAGGGAAAGGGTGTATAATATAGGTACCCATAGGCATTTCAAAGTCAAATATGAGGCTGGGCGTGATGGCTCACCCCTATAATCCCTTCACTTGGGAAACCAAGGCGGGAAGATTGCTTGGGTCTAGGAGTTCGAGACCAGCCTGGATGACATGGTGAGAGTTTGTCTCTACAAAAAATAAGAAAATTAGCTGGGCATGGTGGTGTGTGCCTGTAGTCCTAGCTGGGCTGAGGCAGAATGATCACCTGAGCCCAAGAAGTTGAGGCTGTGGTGAGCCACGATAACACCACTGCACTCCAGCCTAGGTGACAGAATGAAATTCCGACTCAAAAAAAAAAAGTCAAATATTAGTAAAGTTATGTCACATGGATGATGGAATACTGACTCTATTAGGGTACCTAATAGTTATCCATTTCCCAGTTAGAGAGGAGATACTTTTGTTTCCCCATGAATGGGAAACCTCACTGTTTCTTCTCTGAGGCTATTTGTAGCCTGTAGAGGCCATGTTGGTTAGAGGTAAAAACATCTAAATAGTAGTCACTAACTGATACTGTGACCTTGCAGTAGTATTGACTTAATTTCTTGGGCTTTTATTTCCTCAGTTTTAAAATAGGAATAAAAATAGTTTGCCAGAAAAATTATTAAGAACTTAATTAGCTAGTGAATGTAGCCCATAGCACATAGTAAGTGCTCAAGAAATAGAAATGGGGGTTCTTTCATACATACAAGATATTTCAGGAAGCCCAGGAAAGGGTTTAAGGAACACCTTACTTTCTTCCCTTGGTGACTCAACACTTATCAGCTGCCTACAACCCCTTTAATGGAATGAGGTCCTTCCTTCCCCAAATAAAGATGAGGCCTAAAATATTAGAAACCCTGGGAGAAAGAACAGTCACTGTTACTCACCACCAAGGAGCTGAGAGCAGCTCTCAGGAGCCAGGTTTGGTGGGGATTAGGGAGCAGAACACTGACCAACTGAGGGAGGAGGGAACATGTGCCACAGAAGGGGAATGGAGATGGTTTGGGACCATCGGAGACAAACAGCTTATTGCCTAGTTTTATCTGAACTTCTCTTGCTTCTTCCAGGAACTCATTCCATCTCAAAGGGCCTGAAGGACAGAGGTGCCACTGCCCTTATAGTCTGACTTATTTTCCTCATGACCCATGGGGCTGCTGGGTATTCTCCCACTTTTCCTCAGTTTGAGGCTAATAATATAGCATTCATGATTTGCATCTCCAGTGTTTTCTGTACCCCGTGTGACCTCAGACAAGTCTTTCAGGTCTTATCTGCAAATCAGAACAGAATTGCCTCACCAGGATGATGTGAGATGAAATGAAACGAGGTGTGAGAATCACTTAGAATTTCTCAGGAAGAAAGAAAATCAACCATGTTCTGATGGCATTATAATTAGGTTATTACTACATGGATGAAGTATGGTCAAGAAGGCAAGAATAAAGATGTTAGATGTATCCAGCATGCTTTGCTAATGAAAGACCCACCCTGTGATACGTGGCAGGGGTAGCAATCATCAAGAACTGTAGAAGGAGCTAATTCTTACTTCCTTCTTTCCGTGTCAGACATTATTACTTTCCTCAGTATCAGGTTCCTGCAGTGTTTCTCACTTATTCTTTAACCTTTATGAACTGGGTGTGTTAAGTGTATTTTGGGGCCTATACTTTTAGACTAAGCAAACTTCATTATAATGACTAAATACTTGTCAATATTTTCTTAGCCAGTAGTCAGGAGTTGGTGAGTGTGAGACAGCAGGCTGGTTACTGCAGTTTTTAAAGGAGTTTTTCTTTTTTTAAAATTTTATTTTATTTTATTAAAAAAAATTTTTTTTTTTTTTGAGTTGGAGTCTCACTCTGTCCCCCAGACTGGAGTGCAGTGGCATACTCCGGCCACCACAGCCTCGACCTGCTGGGCTCCGGCGATCCTTCTGCCTCAGCCTTCCAAGTAGCTGGAACTACAGGCGTGTGCTACCACGCCTGGCTAATAAAAAAATTTTTTTTAATTTTAAAGATGTGGGGTACAATTCAGGGTTAGGTATACAAATGTTCATTATGCAGGAACCCTTGTTGATGAGATGTGCCCTCCCCACCCCTGGCAGTTTCCCTCAACTGCCAATCCGACCCCCCATTTCCCCTGGCAGTTTCCCACTACTGCCAGGCTCTGTGGCAAGATCCTTCTTTCTGTTGTGAGCACAGTTCTGTAGGGTCCTACCTCTGAAGAATTAAAACACTGTGGGTACCCAGTATGGAGTCAAGCACTGGCAGCTACCTGCATTCTTTCTGAACTCACCTTTGCACCTGTAGCACAAGGAAACAGAAAAGTTTATGAGCAGAGGAGCAGAAAATAAGGTTCCCTCTGGAGTGGCAAAAGGAAAACTCTGAATGCTCACAGTTCTATTTCTGGTAACTGACTTTCAGTTGGGTAGTGCTAGCTGGACAGCACCTTCATAAACTGCATGTAACAAAGGACCAGCTTTGTTTTGTTTTACATTTTTTATTTCTTTTTGGGGGGTGGTGTTAATGTATTTAATTTAATTGTTCTTTTAAGCTACTAATTATTTGTTTGTTTTGGCTGTTCAGAAACCTCTCCTTCCAATTGTACCTCAACATTCTTTTTTTTTATTTTAAAGGTGTGGGATACAACTCAAGGTTAGGTACATAAGTGGTCATCGTATAGGTAAAGCTTGGGCCTCCCCTTTTTATTTCTGACTGGGTGTAGTGACTTGAGCACTTTGGGAGGGTGAGACAAGAGGATTGCCTGAGCCCAGAGTCTCATGCCAGCCTGGGCAACATAGTGAGACCGCATTTCCACAAACATTTGAAACATTAGCTGGGCATGGTGGTACATGCCTGAAGTCCCAGTTTCTCAGGAAGCTGAGGTGGGAGGACCACCTGAGTCCAGGGGGTAGAAGCTGAGATGCCGTGAGCCGTGACAGTGCCACTGCATTATCATGGGCGACAGAGTGAATCCCTGACTCAAAAAATAGAATAAATAAAATAAAATGTTTGTTTCTAATCATCACATATTGAGATCTTTAATAAAACAGAATAAAAATGATACTAGAAAAATGAAATACAGAAAACAATAGCATGCAAAATATAAACCACTGATCATGTGGTGGAGTGTTTTAGCAAATTGCTATTTTTTTTTTTTCAGTATTTTTTATTATCATATTGTGGGGTACAGTTAAGGATTAGATGTACAAATATGCTTCGTTCAGACACCCTTGGTGATAAAAGGTGTCTCCCCGTCCCCAGGCAGATATTGAGTATCAGCAAATTGCTATTAATATTCAACACACATTCTCAGTTTTTGT
>CAUYQG010280731.1:0-23209 GCA_963574415.1 Tarsius wallacei | reverse complement strand
TATATATGTATTATTGTTATGTTAAAAACAATAATAGGTGCTACCTGGGTATCGAACAATATATTTCATTAGGGTTTTTTAACCAGTGTGTCTTTCATAGAGCGTGAACATCCCAAATACATAAAATCACAAGGGACCTAGTCATTGCTGGCTAAAACACAGCAATAGTTGTGCTACTACACATCTGAATCGGTAGAGAGCAGGAAGAGGTATGTCCATTGGGAGTTTTAAATAAAAGTCCTCATATATTTATGCAAATACACTAGGGTCTGAAGGGGACTAGGAATGGGTGCTGCCTAGCCTTTTCTTCCTAAGAGCAGACACCCTTTAGCTACCGTTTTTGTTATATCTCACTTTTTTAGTTTGCATCTTGCCTTCTTTTTATCCTCACAGATTTCACTCATATGATCAACATGGACGGTGAGAAGCACTTTCAGAACGAGATTCCTCTCCTCCTCTCTCCAATGATTAAAGCAACATGAAAATGAATTTCATGAGCTTTGATATAATAACTGCATTCTTAAGATGTCTTATTTTTAATTGTGGAAAAAATACAGAAGATAAAATTTACCATCTTCACGATTTTTAGGTGTTCAGTTCAGAGGTGTTGAGTGTGTTCACATGCTGAGCAACCAACCATTTTTGTTTTGCAAAATGAAACTCAGTACCCACTAAACAACATCTCCCTGGTACTTTCTCCACCCAGTCCCAGGCAACAACCATTTTAGTTTCTGTCTCTGTGAGTGTGACTTTTGTAGATACCTCATATAAATGGAATCACACGATAATTATATTTTTTGTGACTGGCTTATTTCACTTAGCATAATGTCCTCAAGGTTCATCCACATAGTACCATATGTCAGAATTTCCTTTCTCTTTAGGGCTGGATACTCTTCTATTGTGTGTATATACAATATTTTGTTTATCCTTTCATCTGTCAATGGGCACTTGAGTTGTTTCCACCTCCTGTCTATTGTGAAAAGTGCTGCTATGAACATGGGGGAACAATGGGATATTTTAAAAGTCATTTTTGAAGTGCTTGCCATGAAAAGAAAAAAACTCACTAAAAGATTAAGCATTGGAATATTCACAGAGACCTACACCAGGGCTCCACAAATAGCCACAGAAACCTCAGGTCTCTCTCATTATCTATACTGACTTTAGAGAGTCACACAACCAGGCCACAGATTTAGGAGGCAGATCTTGTAGTAGATGGTCTGGGTTGGCACAAAATCTCTCCTTCCTTGGATTCGACTTTCCCTGACTCTTTTGCATTCTGGAAATAATAAGATCCCAAGGACCAAGATCAGAAAATGTACTGGACAAAAGGGAACCAAGTTACTTGCCTGCCTCCGCTAACATTAGAAAATAACTCCAATCCAGGTCGCCATGGAAGGTTTTATATGTAAGACAATAGGATCTGAATTTAAGATGAGTAATTTTTTTCAGTTAATGTGCTATAAGCAATCCATAGGTGTGTTGCCAAATTTTGGCCAATGTGTAAAATGTATTTTTGCCACAATTGAGCATACAACATCGTTACTACAGAGCCTTAAGAGAATATTGAACAGGGAAGGATAGTAGAATGTATGTATGGAGGAAGAGCAGTATAATTTATTATAAGCTAAACATAAAAGGAGCCAGTTATATCATGCTGAGCCCTAAGAAAGAGCATGTGTTTATCAGCACCTTAAAGAACTTTGACCCATGAGTCTATTAAGCCAGGTTGGTCAGGGCAGTAAAAGTTCTGCTCCAACTAGAAAGCAAACAGAAAAACTGTGTGGTCGCTGTGGATGCCTTTATAGATGCCGTAAAACTCTGTTTTGTTTAGTAGCAATTGTGTCAAAATCAATACTGACTTGTTAGTATGGTTTACAATTTAACGATATTCAAATATGACACACACATCATTTGTATTCGAAAAAAATCCAGTGACTACAAAAGAGACGACAACCTACTGCCCAAATGCCTGTCTTCTTGAAATGTCCCCCACATGGCAAATACTCATCTGAAATATACCGTAGCAGTGGCCCAGAGGCAGAGATCCGGAGATGGGAATCCCAACCCTCTCTCTTTCTTGCTTTAAGAGATATAATTGATCATTCATTTGGAAATAGCAAGGCAAAATGTAATGAGGTTATTTTTAATGGTCATTTATGGGCAATAATAGAATAATCATCCACTGAAAAGATCTAAATTAATTTTCTAGGTCTTCTTCTGCACTTTTAATGTCAGCCCAAAGTGCTGTTCTGAGTTTTGGCAATGGGTTGCTAACCTCTGTGAGGCTAAATAACTTTTGTATTTTGTAATTTTCTTCAGAAAAGAAAGACACGGCACCCTAGTCCTCTAGACGCAGGATTCACCTCTGCAGCGAGTCTCGCTCTCCTGTTCACCTGGACTGATAGAGAAGCACGGGCAATTTACATCTATTTAAGATTACTCCTAAGTGGTGAATTGTGTGCATATGCTGTCAAAGACTGGAAGCAAACACCAAATAACATCTGAATAAATTACAAAATATATTTCACACTTAACATTTTTCAAAAAACACCTCCTGCTGTTAAAGCCCATGCCCCATAAACATCTTCAGTAAAGCAGTGATAAAAGCAAGAATAGCAATCCCCAAATGATAAATTGGTCAAATTTAGAGAAGTCAAAATAAGCAGTAGTTTCCTTACCAGTCAAATGCAAAGGTTACTCACACACGCTCACTAACTGCCCTTCTCCTTGTTTTGGAGATTATAAAATAGTAATTTCATTTGTGTCAGAAACAAACATGAGTAAAAGCTGTTAGCCAAGGTCTAATAGTGACCTAACACATATTTTAATTGAATAATACTTCTACACATGGCAGGATTGCATTAAGACTGCTTGAAAATAAAATATTGGCTGCATGCAATTTAGAAAGTTTTTGCTGCATTTAAAAAGGATAGCTTCAGATAAAATTGATTAGCAGGAAAGAATATTAGAACATATTGATATCATACTGTATGCTTGACTATGAGATAGAAAGTTTAGCATGGATACAATTCAACATCACTTAATAGGTTATTAATAAAAAATTAATAGATAATTAATTAGCATCTCTAATTTCTTAAAATGACTTCTTTAATAAGAAGTATTTCTACTGGCATACATCAAAGCTTTGCTTTTGAGATGAGTAAATATATTTTAGCTATGTTACCAAAACCATTTGGAATCATTTAATAATTTAATCTAAAAAGGAACATACTATTTTATGTCTTACCAGAGCATAATTTATTAATTTGTACCTACCATTGTAAAAAACATTCTAAAGGTAAACCCCTATAGTAACTGCCTTGTAAATACAATAATAAATAATATCAAATACTTTAATAGGATACAGAGCATTTCTTGCCACTTCCTATAAATGTAAATGTCATTAGAGTAACTCAAGAAGAAACTATAGCAGCAAAGCTCCTTGGTTAGTCAAAACCATCAGTACTTTGTACAGACAGTGCTCAGAATCTGACCTAGGGCATCAATAAAACACCCAAGACGTGGACTCCTTCAATGGCACATAAGTGTTATATCATTAATCGAGCTTGGATCGTAGCAGTGTGTTCTTACAAGGTGACAAATTAACCATATGGCTACCTCGTAGATGAAAAAACTAAAATATATTAAACTCTGTGGGGTAAATATACCCACAGGCATATCTAATATGCTGACATTTTTAATACTAATTGAAGCTGATTGATTTACGTACTTTACGTTTTCAACTCTCCGAAATGATGTATTTAATGTTTTATTTTTAAACACAATTAAAAAATAATATATAAATATATACATACTGCAAATGCAATACAGATAACAAATTCATTTAAGCCCATTTATGCACATTAGTAACACACCATGTGGCAGAAAGACTGGGACTACAAGAAGACCCCTTGGCGATTTATTTTATATTAAATCCCTAATGGCCTCTCCTTATCTTTGCAAAAATATGCACGAAAGTCCAGACTATGCAGCCATTGAAATGAATGGTTATTTATTTGCTAAACGAGAACCCTATGTTTAATGTTCCTTAGACATAAGGTAGTCTGGAAAAGTCGCATTCCTACAGCTCCATACATCATTTATTTTACATACCCTAACTTCTCACAACAGGCAGCAGAAAAATGTCTCTGAACAGCATTGTAAGTTGCTGAGATTTTTGTTTCCAATTCCATTACTGGAAGATTAAATGCTAACATGTTTACTTGCTTCTTTAGCAACAAAAACAAATTCATGTACCATCTTGGTGCCTGACACATACATGAATACAAAATGGGAGAAAGTTTGCAAATATCTCAAACTAAAAGCAAACAATGGATGAATACCAAAAGTTCAAGCTTACAAATTAACCTCAATTAAATACCAAGGAGAAAACTTTAAATTTGTCTGCAAAAAAATGAAAGTACGAATAATTTGAAAGTGAAAAAATAAAATGAGAAAAAAAATCGCAAAGTTCTACCAGTGTGTTCTTGCTCTTTCAAAAAGGAAAACTTTTTTTATTTGCATAATGTGCTTAAAATATGCCACAAAACTTGGTCCTGTACCTATTCATTTTTAATATTCATGCTGATACGAACCCAGCTGCCTATCAAGTGATTTCCTATCAGATCACTTGATTTTGGTTCACACGACCAAAATGTTGTAGGTTGAGGGATATTCTGAGTTGATAAGAACATAAAATCACACTGTGTGCTCCTGCTCTTGATTCTTTCTCAGATGCACCTAATTTCCAACAGCCTCAGAAAAAAACCTTCCAAGAAGGTTTCTAAGAAGAAAGAATTCACAAAGAAGCAAATATTGGGCACAAAGGAATGCGGGGAATGGGCAAAGGAACAGGACCACCTGTCTTTCTTGGAGGAAGCGGTCAGCCATTTTTCTCCGTGGAGTATGTACAGATAAGTAGAACAAGCAGGACTTGCAAGGCAACTGCAGGATCAGTTAGTGGGGCTAATTCTCACCTGATATTCTATGTGAAAACTCAGACAAACTCCATGACTTTTCTGGAAACTCAGACAGTCCTACCTGTCCTAACACCCTGACTGCAGCTGCATGAGGGAGCTCAGGCAAGACCAACAGAATCACTAGAAATGCTAAATTGTTGTTTTCTAAAATATTTGTTTGTGGTTTATTGCACAGCAATAGCCAAATGAACAGGGGCTTTCTTGTCTCTCACACCAGACTACTGAATTGTGTCCACATCCAACTAATTCAGTCAGGCAATTCCAGAAAGGTATAGACTAGGTAATCATCGATGATAAAAATTAAATGATTCTTCTGGGACCTAACATAAAATAATAAAGAAAGAATAAGACTTCAGAGTCAGACAACCCTGGGTTGGTATGCTACTCTGTGGTTTAAGGTAGTTTATTTTCTCTTGCTGAGACTCAGTTTAACCACCTACAAAATACATATAATTGCCTATATCATCAGAAAGCTATCAGAATTTTAAAAGGTAACTAACCATAGTGCTGGGAACTTAGGAGGTACTCAGTAAGTGTGCCTCCTTCCTCAGTATCTGTGTATATGCATGCAGCCAAAACCAGGAGTTTCTAAGTGTGGTTCCTGGACCACCAGCACCAGCAGCACCAGAAGCACCAGGGAACTTACTAGAAATATAGACCAGACGTGGTGGCTCATTCCTATAATCCCAGCACTTAGGAAGACCAAGGTCGTAGGATAACTTGAACCCAGAAGTTTAAGACCAACCTGGGCAACTCTTGTCTCTAAAAAAAAAAAAAGTCAAAAGATAAGCTGGGCATGGTGGTACATGCCTGTAGTTCCAGCTACTTGGGAGGCTGAGGCGGGAGGATCGCTTGAGCCCAGAATGGTTGAGTCTGTGGTAAGCTGCACTGCAGTCTAGGTGACAGAGTGAAACTCAACTCAAAAAAAAAGAAAGAAAAGAAAAGAATATAAATTCTAGGACCTCACACCAGATCTCTGAAGTCAGAAACTCTTAAGTGTGAGATCTGGCAACCTGTGTCTTACCAAGCCCTTCGGGTGACTCTGAGGCAAGCTGGAGTTTGAAAACCACTACTCTAGGCTAATAAAAATCAGAGTAAAAGCAAATAGCAATTTTCATAATTCTTCAGATTGCATTTGGAAAGTGCTTTAAGTTGTACTATTAATGTGTTACTGGAATCTGTATGAAGAGATTATAACCATTGTTTGCTGACTGTGAACATGTTCAGGATAGAAGGTTTCAAATAATTGCTTTAATTAATTTATTTGGCATTTATGAGGGGCTTACCATGTGCCACACATCATTATAAACATTTTGCAAATATTAATTCATTTAATTCTCAGAACCATCCTATGAAGTCGTTACTAGTATGATCCCATTTCGCAGATGAGACACACTAAGGATAAGTTACTGGCTAAGGAACAGAGAGCTGATGGGAATCAGAGCCAAAACTCCAATCTAGGCAGTCTGGCTCCTGGGTTAACATCTATACCCTTAATCACTGCCTTGTACAGCCTCTCTTTACCATGATCTTTGCTTCCGGTCCAGAAAAGGCCAGCAATTTACATTTCATGGACTCCCTGGTGATTAGCGACGACCTTGCATTTGACACTGTGATATAATAAAGAGGTACGTATACAAACTCAGAATAATGCCATGAATTAGGAAATCGAGTACTTCTATTTTTGACTTGAAGATTCAAGAGTAGTGAAAAATGATTAATGCTGTTTCTCGAGGGTCCATTTCCTGTTTAATCCTTAGAGACACCCAAGATAGACACAGAGAGAGGAGGGCTCGATCTGATGTTCATGGCATTTTTGCAGACTGAGAAAGTTCTGAGTTGGGCCCCGGGAAGGGCGTTATGAATTCTTGTTCTACACCTAGAGATAGATTCCCTTCACAGTTGGAGGAAATTTAACAATAGCTCTCCTCCCATTGTAAGCTGGACAGAGGAACAAAATTATTAAAACAGCTGGGCACATACTAATGTCTGGCTGTCACTTGCACCCTTAAAAGACCTTTACAGTTTTTGGTTTTAAATTTCCATCATGATGAAAAATGTGTGCTGCTTCTACTGCCCCTGTCACCAAACAAAAATAATTGTTGGTTTGGTTTCAACATTTCAAAAGCCATGAGGCTATGACCACAAAGATGGAAACAATAGACACTAGGGACACTAAAAAGTGGGGAGGTGGGGAGGAGGATTAGGGTTCTGAAACCGCCATCTGGGAAATGGACCACCTGAGACCCAATCCCACCACTACACGATATGTCTGGGTCACAAACATGCACTTGTATCCACTGAATCTAAAATTCAAAACAAGTCATGAGGCTCATTTTATGCAACTTCATATTTCACGCTGTATTGTATTAGGATATTGTGTGGGGATATCTGGGCAAAAAGTGCCTTTGGATACACATATATAGCCTTCCCATCTCTCTTCCAATAATACAGCTATGCCTCTTAGGATTTTCTCGATGGTTCCAGGGATTTTTAAACTTTTTTGTAGAGATGGGTCTTGTTATGTTGCCCAGGCTGGTCTTGAACTCTTGGCCTCAGTAATCTTCCCACATCAGCCTCCCAAAGTGCTGGCATTACAGGTGTAAGCCACTACACCTGGCCGGTTCCAGGGATTTTACCTTTGATCAACATTTGAAGCTCTTAGCCTATTTTCCGGCACCTGATACCCAAACATTATTCTTGCTGGTTTCTCCCCACCCTACCTTCTCCATCTCCTGTGCACTCTGATCCCCATCCCGTAACGTTGGCTTACTCTGGATCAAGAGGCAAAAATTTCATCCCTGTCCCTGATAAACCAAGCAAGAGGAACCAACCAAATGCTTTGCTGATGAACTGGATCCCATGGTCCCCTTCCCCCACTTCTGTTGCCACCCTCAAACAGTCCTGAACATACACCTGCCACAGGGCTGTCCTATATTTCCCATTATGCTCCCACTTGTGCTCTTACAAGTTTTTTGCAGCACGAGTCAACCCACCAAGCTGCCCAGAGTTGAATCCAAAATGGACCCAAACATTGGGAGTGAGGCCATTTCACTGGCACTTTTAACTTAGTGCCAGTGACTATACATTCTCTCTACCTTCCTTAACAGGTGTTCTTTCCTGTCCCTTTGCCACCCACCTTCTACCACTGGCTTCCCAACAAGCCTCATTTACATAGCCAACTTCTGCATGTCCATCACGTTTCAGTTTCAAAGTTATCTTCTCCCAGAAGCATTTTCTGATCTATCTCTCTTTCTCAAATCAGGCCCCATGCTTCTTTGGAATCCTATATTGGTCCAGTAGATCCAATTATAATCACTAATCATTTGTCAGCTTAGGGAGGACAGAAACCACTGTATCGTGGTGTCTAGTCTCTATTTCAGGGACATAGTAGCTACTCAATAAATGTTTGATGACAAAGGCCGATGCTAATGGGTGATTAAGTGGATAGATGAAGTGAGTGCATGCATTCAAACCCTCTTTGTAACCCTGGGTCCCAGGGAAACATCAGCAGCTCTGGTGGGCTGTAGGCCAAGTTGATGGTGTTAGTGGCTCTAGTGTAGGTTGAGAGCTTCATTGTTTGGGTTCCATGGGCAGGAAGGTTCAAAATGACTGTCTCACTTTTGGGGGTTAAAAAAAAAAAAGAGTTCTAAAAGACCAAAACAACAGAGAGGAAACCACAGGTGTGAGGTATGAGCATTTGCAGAGAAAGTGAAAACTAGATTTCGTAATGGTATCATGAAAAGAAAGATAATCTAAAATGTTGGAAGGTAAAACATGGGCACAAATCCTTACTGTCATGAGCCATCTTTTCTGGAAAAATCTTTTAAAGTTCACTTATAAAATGGGAATAACAATAGACCTGTTTCAAAGGGTGGTCATAGAGGTTCAATGAGAAAATAAAAACAAAATATGGGGCAGCCCTCTTTCGGGTCCCCTCCTGCTTGGGAGCTTTTCTGTATTCTTAATAAACTCCTGCTTTCTCACCAAAAATAAAAATAAAAACAAAAATAAATAAATACATAAATAAATAAAATGTAAGTGGCACACACTCAATAAAGGTATGAAAAACACTTAACGAATATTAGCTACTATCATATTCATTTTCCAAAATTTTAATCATTCGAGGCATTGACTAGCATCATTCTATGAATACAATAAGCATTAAATTCTTTTGAAATAACCAAACCCTCATTCTAGCATCTTACCTGTTTTCCTTTTTCCACCACTAGGCGACGCCACTGACCCATAACAACCCACTCGTCTTCCGCAAACTCGGCCTCACCATCCTTAGCAACTGCTGTTGATTCAGGAACATCAAAAAAGATGTCTAGCCTAGAAAGTCACTATTCTAAATTATTCCTTCGTTTGACTCTTCTTATTTCTCTGAGTTGCCACTGGCTACTTGGTATACATTTGTTCTCATTTTTGTGTGCACTAAAAAAAGAGTCTCTTACTTAGGGAATCGATTCAGCATTTGCCATGGATGAGAAAAGGGCACTGAAACCCAAATGGAGTCTGCTGTTTCTCTTTTATAGAGCTTTCTCTGTCACAAGAAAAAGGGGCCAATTTTCCTCTTGTTTCACAGCCTACTTTTCTGTGACAAGTTGATACAGTGTAGTAATTAACCATTAAAATATTGCATATGATTCACAGGAGTGTTACAGACAAACTAATTTAAACCAAGGTCAGGTCCCCAAATCAGCAAAATAACTCTGAAGGCAGGAGAGAGAAAAAATAAACAAGAGAAGAAGTAAGCAACAGCTGCTATTAAAAGTAACGTTCGGCAGCTAAAACTGGTCTGAGAACATCCCTAAAAATGTAATTAGCCAAATCCTTCCAGAAATTAAACCATCAAAATGACATTATAGTACACTTAAAAAATGTATTTACAGAGTGAAAGAGCAGTCATCCTAGCATATCACTATGTCCTGAGGGTTTCCCTTCTCATAAAGAAAAATGTAGACAGAATTAGATCCTGTACTGTGAAGAAAGTTCAAATTGTCACCGACATATTTTGTGAAAAGATACTTCTTAATCCCCTTAGTGGTGCTGAAATTGAGAATGAATTAAATCAATGAGCTGTTTTCTGCTTTCTTTGTCATCTTACGGAACAATTAAAATGACCAGAACCAAATTCTACTTATGACTTTTCAAATACCAACAGGTAATAAGGGTGATGGGTGAAGACTTGACCAGTGTCACAGAGTTGACTTCCCAGAAAAGTAGACATGCATATTCCATTTCCTGCACAGGTAAAGGGCCAACTTACCTCCTCCTACTCAAGGATTTCAATAAAACAGGACTGCCTGCTTATTACTTTTGAAGGTCTAGAAATGTACAATTTTTATTGATGTAAGATGCAGTGATACATCAATTGACTTTAAGATGCCTGCGACAATAATCCCATTTCCCCAAAGGTGACTGTGAACTTAAAAGAGAAGTCTCAAACAAGGAAACAGAGATACCAGAAAGACCCACCTAACAGGAGAGCCTCAGGCATTTTGAGGACACGTGGAAAGACTTTTTAATTACAAATGTACATTATGAAGTTAGTGGAAGGAAGTACAGTAATACCCAGGCAGGAGAAGTGGCCATGAAGAACAGAGCAGTGTCTCTGGAAAGGAGTGCTGGACAAAGGGAAGAAGAAACAGCTCTGCAAAACCTCTAAGAAAAGGAAAGATGGGAAGTGACCATAGTGACACGGAAAATCCACAATGTGGTCCAAAGGGTATTTTCAGAGCTCACCCACACGGCCCGTGGGGGTGAAGGCACAGGAGGAAAGTAATGCCAATCCTGGATGCATCAGTGGGGGAAAACAAGTTTTGTGCTTCTAGTTGAACAGAAGAGGGCAGAAAGCAGGAAAGACAAGGCTTCCAAGGTACCTGCCTGAGTCCCCAGCATGTGCAGTGACTGATGAGGGAGGGAAACAGTAGCTGTGATGCTTTGTGTCCAAATAAGAAAGACCCTGAAGAGTAATGATTTGGTTCTATTTTGTACTTTAAACAGGACCTGTGATGTCATTTGGATGTTGTCACCTCTAAATCTCATGTGGAATGTGATCCCCAGTTTGGAGGTGGGGCCTAGTGGGAGGTTTTGGGGCCACGGGGGCAGATTCCTCATGAATGACTTGGTGCCCTCCCCATCATAATAAGTTCACAGGAGAGCTGATTGTTAAAAAGAGTCTGAGACTTCTCTCCTGTCTCCCTTGCTCCCATTCTCGCCATAGGACACGCCTGTTCCCCCTACCCCTTCTGCCGCAAGTAAAAGTTTCTGGAGACTTCACCAGAGGCTGAGCAGATACCGGAGCCATGCAGAATCATAAGCCAAATAAAGCTCTTTTCTTTACAAATTACCCATCCTCGGGCATTCCTTTCCAGCAACACAAAACGGATGAATACAACCTGTTATCTCTAGCTGCAGGGTGGCCCTGCCTACTCTTAATCTGAACTAAAATGATTAGCTATCTGAAATATGATACCATTGCCCACTGTACATGAAACCAGCTATGGAAGTTATTAATTATAAATCAAGGTTCTACTTTTTCCTTTCTGGTAAACACACACACACACACACACACACACACACACACACTGGGGCAGGGAGCCCTTCCCCCAAGCCTAGTGAGATGAAGGCCTTCCCAGGTAGGGAAGGGGTCCTCTTAGTACAGTAAGAGAAAAGCCTTCCCAGAATAGTGGAAGGTTCCTCTTAGCACCATAAGATAAGAACTTTCTTAGAAAGATTTATGTTAGAGAGAAATGCAGGCCTCAATTTGTAGTGCGCATGTGTAACCTCGCTGCAAACTTGAGCTGAGAAATAACCAATTAGAATGTATGTTACTAACATGTAAGCCTTATTGGGGGGGCAAAGAAGCTAAAAATGTATAAAAGGCAATGCCCCCCTGCGCTCGGGGCTCAGTCTCTGGATGTGAATCCGCTGAGCCGATGCTGGCACAAATAAACACTGCTTCCTGGCCTTGGTGTCCTGTCTCTCTCTGTAAATTCCCACCACAACACAATTTTTTTGGTTTACATTTTTTTAAGGTATAAGCCTTCAGCTGCAATATCTTATAAAGAGATCTTCTATGTGCAAGTGATTGTCACTCCCCTAAAATTCTAGTGACCTCATGCTTATGCCCGACAACTCATGAATTGTACGCTAACAGCTCCAAATATGACACTTGATGATGCAGCCTTGGCTACCAGCAGCAATTTTCACTTTTTTGTAACAGTCTCCAAAGGTGGCCACCTTCATTTCCTCCCTAGATGCAAGTGCTCCCCCTCACATCAAGAATCAGAGTCGGCGGGCTTGGTGGCTCAGCCTGTAATCCCAGCACTTCTGGAGGCCGAGGCGAGTGGATTGCCTGAGCCCGTGGGTTTGAGACCAATCTGGGCAAATTGGTGAGACATCGTCTCTACAATAAATCAAAAATTAGCTGGGCATGGTAGCACACACCTGTAATTCCGGCTATTTGGAAGGCTGAGGAGGAAGGATCACCGGTGTCCGGTAGATGGATGCTGGGATGGCCATGAGTGTGCCACTGCACTCCAGTCTGGGCGACGGAGTGAGACTTCAACTCAAAAAAAAAAAGAATCAGAGTCCTAGGCTGGGCATAGTGACTCACGCCTGTAATCCCAGCACTTTGGGAGGCTGAGGTGAGAAGACTGCTTGAGCCCAGAAGTTTGAGACCAGTAACATAGCAAGACCTTGTCACTACAAAAACAAAATTTTTTTTAATTAGCTAGGTGTAGTGGCACATGCCTGTGGTCCCAGCTGAGGTGGGAGGCTGTGGTGGGAGGAATGCTTGAGCCCAAGAGGTCAAGGCTGAGGTGAGCTGTGATTGCACCACTATACTCCAGCCTTGGCAAAGGAGCAAGACCCTGACAACAACAACAAAAAATTCTTAAAAAAAACTAAAACCAAATAGGATATGTGTTGCATAAGTAAAAAATAATCTATGTCTGTGTTGAGATATGGGGTTTATCTGTTCCAGCTGCTGAAGCTACCTTAACCAATACAGGGATAATCACAGTAGCTCCACTTCCTGCTGGGAGGATTTAGTGAGATAAAGCTGGCGAGTTCTTACTCTACTGTCTGGTACACAGTGAGCTCTTATTATCAAATGTCAACTCTTGTTACAGTAGCAAGGAAGAGTTTACTGACCTGGACCCCAAAGGAAATGGAAGAACCTAGGATTAAGAACCTGGAAGATAGTTTGCCCATATTCTCATTGGTTGGACAGAACGGCTTTGAAGAGTCACCTTTTTCAAAAATACTTCAGTGCAAGTGTTCGGCATTTCGAAGAATATTCCAATCAAAAATAACATATGCTCCCCCAAATAAGACTATGCATTCTGCCACAGAATAAGGTAGGTAAATATTCTACAGGTTCTAAGGTATTTTCATCTTGGCCTCCAAAAAGCTCCAAACTCAGACAGTGAGATGTCATATTTGATGCCTGAAATTGGTAAGCCAGGTTTCAGGCTGGTTTGCTGAATCTTAAATCCCCAGTTCCAGTGGGTCAGTGAGGCTTCCACTAGGCCTGAGTGAACTTTCTGTTTTGTCAGAGAGGAGTTTAACAGTGATCTTGGGAGCTCATTCTGGTCTATGGCCTGGATATTAATGGAAAGTGTTGGTATTTTTCCCTCTGCAGTGTTCCAAGGTGCAGTGTGGCTGGTCATCTCTGCGGCAGGGCCACATGAGTCAGAGGTCTCTGAGTCACTTTGCCAGAATCATCCCATGTTCTCTATTCCAGGTTTTAAATAGCAGAGTGGTTGGTCATTAGAAAGTCCCAGCCTGAGGGAAGAGCAGAACAGTCCAGAACCCCAGACAGAAACAGCCCTGAACAATTCCCTTGGACTCCAGCTCTGAGCAAAGGAGACAGATGTTCAACAGTTGAAAGTCCTCACTTAAAGGAAATCGATTTGAAATAACATGGGAACAACAGATGAAATCTACTTAGCAGGCAACAGGCTCATACAGATAGTCTTATTCTAAGCTGTATTATTTTAAGTTGTCTGGAAAATGACTACACTTAAGGCAGCATATGTTATGGGTTGAATTTTGTCCCACAAAATGTTTATGTTGAAGTCCTAACCCCTGCAACTCAGAATGTGACCTTATGTGGAAATAGGGTTGATGTAGATGTAATACGATAAAGTGATTAGGTGGGCCCTAATCTATTATTACTGGTGTCTGTATAAAAAGGGGAAGTTTGGACACAGAGACATGCACAAAAGAAAGATGATATAAAAATGAAGGCAGAGATCAATGTGCTGTGTCTATGAGCCAAGGGACATTGAAGGTTATCAGCAAGCCATCAGAAGCTATGGGAGGGAAACAAATTCTCTCTTACAGCTCTCTGAAGGAACCTATCCTGCTGACACCTTGATCTTGGAATTCTAGCCTCCAGAACCATGATACAATAAATCTCTATTATTTAAGTCACCTCGTTTGTGGTACATTGTTATGACAGCCTTAGCACTATGATAAGGTATATATGCAAGAATAGATCACAGTGCTATTGATCATAAGAGAAAGTGATCTAGTCAGTGCCTGGTTATTGTCCTTCCTAAGTGAAGATACTAATGACTTACAGCCTTTCAGGAGATGCTTTAAAAAGCGTTAAGAACAGTTGGTGTCAGCAAGGGAACTATTAGTGTGGTGCTGCTGTGAGCAACCTTGCTTCAGTGGCACCTCATTAGAATGAAAAGATCTATTCCTTCCCCTGAACATTTTAATGTACTGCTTTACTAGGGAGTAAACCAGGCCCAAGAAGTATAGCCATTACCAGTTCTGCTGGCAAAGGAATGAAGGTAAAGTTTGTTCCAAGTGAAACATGTGCTTTGATACCCATAAATTGTCTTCCGATAATCAAATCAGCAAGATACAACAATAACCAATGGATTCCAATACGTGATGTACACTCCCTACAAGATGCATGCCACATTCAGACTTGGACGGGCCCAGAGTCCATGTGAAATGGGACTGCAGTATGTTTTCCAGTAGTTCTCTCTGTAGGAAGGGCTGCCCCTCTAGCCATGCTCTGACCAGGACATTTGTACCCACTGCTCCTCAGATATTGAGCAAAACATTGAAACTCTGTGTTACTATAATTAATTGCTTTTTGTGGTAGTTCCCCCCTCAGCATTATCTTGATTAGGTTACAACTATCATTTGTGAGATATACCATAATGAAAATAAGAGACAATGGGTTTAAACGTTTTCTCCTTATCACATTGAGGGCCGAAGTTGACTTATCTATTCAAGGCAGTGGTTTCTATCTCCCAAACCTAGGGGTCCCCTCCGAAGGGCATGCTATGTATGTTGCCAGGAGAAAAATCCTTCTGATTTTCTGAATATTTCCACCCAAGAAAATTAACTGGGTCATCAGGCAAATAAAGGCTATGACTTACACAACTGTGGAATTACAGCATTGCAAAGGACCATCAAATATGTAAAGAATCTTCTTATCCATACCCCTGACATGCTACAGAACCTCCAGTTGATTTCTTCCAGTGACAACAGCTGACTACTTTGCAAAGCCATCCACTCCTTTTTTGGACAGCAGGATAAGCAGTACTATCTATAAATATGTGGGTCATTTTTTATCCATCTGATGTTAGCCTTCAGCCATAGTTGTCTGGAAGAAACTGGTTGGGATGGGAAAAAGTAGGTTGCCTTGGATGGCTACCTAAGTGATTGTGCTTTCCTAGTCACTTTTCTTAACTTATTTAAATTAAAAGAAAATAAAAACCAGTAAGTATTCGCTGAGTATTTATACTCACTAAGCACCCATTATGTGCCCATCATGGTGCCAGAAAATTGAAAGAATCAAGAAGCCAAAGATACCATCATTATTCTCAATTTATTTAAAATATTGTCTAACCATGATTCACATATGAAACAAGTTCAAAATTAATGGAAGAGATAATGTATATTTAAGTCCTAAATTGGTCATCTAGACTACAATTTGCAAGAGTTCAGAGGATGGTAATGGAGAATTTGTGCAAGTCATCATGAAGTACCCAGGTCCACCATGCTTTGGGAGACAAAGCAAAATTTAGAAAATCATAGGAAGTAAGAAAGTTCCTATGAGAATATACCTAGATTTAAAGGGCAATCATACAACTATTCCAAAACACACAAAATAAGAGATTATGAAAATTCTATCTTTTTTTTAAGTGAGGTGAATGAACACGAGAAAGGAATGCTGAAATATAATCTGAGTAGAGATTGAGAAAATATCACTGTATCACAGGAAAATCTGCAGAGAAAACCAAACTCTGCCCTTAAATTGGGGATTTTCCCAACTGACAAACTGGATGAATTATGTACATTTTTCTCTTTCAAGGAAGATGCAGGATATCACTATGGAGTTCTTTCTCCATTTCTCAGTCGTCTTTAATATCTGTTTTGCAAAAGTGAAAAGATCTCATTCAGTGATGAGAGATTAAACCGTGCACCCTTTCTTACATATACAAATGTCCTTGTTCTTGACTCCTGGATCATGCAGCACTTCCAGAGATGTACTTAACCATCTGATTAATTACTGGGCCTCTGTGTAAATTACTGTCAAGATTAAGATGATCATTTTACACTTATTCTGCTTGATAAACCTTTACAGTTTAACATATCTGACATAGCCATTTATATACCTATATATAAATGAAGGTACATTAAAGCTAAGGTTAAGTCTATAATATTAAAAGCCCTAAAACAATTTGCTAACTACAGACAGCTCCCTAAGCAATTATAAGATGTTCCATGTTAATTTAGAAAGGAATTCCAAACAAGGCATTTAAAACCTAATAAGATGCCATTAAATGAAGAGAGATGGGGAGGGAGGAAAGAGAAAGAAAACCCTAAGGCTTGAACTAGGAGAAATGATTCTCAGAGCTACTGACCCTTGCAAGATCCATGTTATCCTTGGGTTTCTAGGCACAAGGCGGAATTCTAATTGAAGGTGATTATCTAGTTACTATACCCCAAATGGAATATATTTCTTCTATTGACTCACGTCAACCACTGATTATATTGAGCACTTATCAATGTGAAAGACCATAGAAACAACTGAGTCAATCTGACAAGTACATACAATGGGAACATTGTAAACTAAGAAGCACTATATGATGTGACAGTCCTCGTCCTAGTGCTCATACAGATCTATAACCTGAATTATGATGTTCATCAACTGGGAAAAATTTTATGAAAAGATCACAGATAAAAGTACCTGGCTTGCTTTTGGGTTTTCTGGGATACCTGCTATTCCCTAGAAATAGACACATGGATATAGTTTCCATCAGCATGAGAAAAAAATAATAGCAACATTCAATTCTAAAAACCAAAAGACAAATTCCTACACAGCAAATTTTACTTCTATAAACTATACTTGAGTGTTAAGTGCCTCAAAAAAAGGTAGCTAACTTGATCAAGGCAATATAACACTAAAGAAATACACAGACTCTGCCATGTGCATCTGTAAAATACGGTTCCCATTAGTTAGGTCAATTAAGATGAACATACAAGTCATTAAAAATCCCCAAAGAAGACAAAAGATAATCTACCAGGGAAACACACAAAGACAAAAGTAGCATTCACTGAATCATTCATTCAACAGATTAGAGGGAGTTTCCTTATTAATACTTGAATTGTCACCACTGATTACCCAAATGACATGCATCCAAATAGTTTACAAAGGCCAGAGGACAACTTGTTTTTTTTTTTTTAGAAAAGTCCTATGAACGATGCTGGGTGGTACACAGAAAATATGGAAGTAAACCTAATCACATGTGGTATAGTTTCTGTTAAACAGGTTAAATATATGCACACATCTGAGTGTGTTTTAGGTTTTGTTTTACTAAGATGAACAAAATAGCATTTATCTTGAGAATCCAGGTATGACATTTTTCATTGACTTAGCACAGTATTTTCACTTAAAATAATAAGCCATTCGAAATCAAATATATCAGAAACAAGCATTCACAGCAAAAGACAGATACTGACATGCCATAAACAGCTTTGTATTCCAGTTGCTCTGGCTGCAATTGTGTGAAATCTATTACTGCTGAAAAATCATGCCCACCCTTACCTCAAGGTTCATGTTCACAGTACTAATGGCCACTTTTATTTCTCCATCTGACAATTCCTTTAGGTCTTTCAACATTGTCTGTTCAATACTTAAACCTGTGGATGAGAGGGGAAAAAAACACTATGTAATACTTAAGGAGCTTTGTTTTGCAACATCAAGGAATTTTTTTTAAAATCCACCCTTTTAGATTCAATATTTTTACCTCTAATATCACTTTTTTCCATAATAACACACACACACACGTTAAGGCAATAATCACATTAGTGACAATATCTGCATCTGTTAGGATCCCAGCAGGAAAGAGAGTTTATCTTCATGCTACAAAAGGAGACTTTTTAAATGGCAAGATATTTACAGATGTGAGCAGGATGGAGACTGTGAATGAAAGATGGTGAGGCATCGAGAGACTAGCAAAGGGACAAAGGAAGGAGAGATCTGGAAATGGAGAAGATTGACTGCCAGAAAGTTATCACCAAAGCAGGAAGAGCAGGAAAGATCTTCTTACAGCTTCATTCTTCTCTTCACCCTCTGCTGTTACCAACTCTTCCCATTAGCCAAACCCGTTGGGCTCCCTTGCCCACCAATGTCAAGGGAGCCCAGAGTGTTAAATACTCAGGAGTTGGCCTCTGGAGACCCAGAATAGACAAGGGCAGGGAAGGAACGATGGAGGTGTGCAAATAAAGAAAAACTAGCATACTCATGCAAACTAGTTAAACAATACCAAACAAAGCCAAAATTTTCTTTCAGGATGCATTTAGGTGAGCCCCCATGTTTTCTAGTGTAACTTTATTCAAAATGCAGTTTATAGATGTGACTCATAAAACGATCGTAATTAAGTTGCTCACGCTTGTAATAGGCTATGGCAATAGGAGTTATAGAATTCTCTAATTGGCAGGAGTAATAATCCTGAATGGCTAAATTACCCGTAACTGCATAGTTGCAGTCAGTTGAAATCTATCACAGCAAAACAGGAAAGGGTCTGGCTTGACATTTAATTCTTATACTACATGATTAGGTCTGATCAGACCTATCCTCTTGGGAAGAAGATCCATAATAAAGCCTAGTAAAGCACACGTATCCTTCCCAGATGTATGTTAAGACGTCAGAGATGATTGCTCGTCCTAACCCCTTAGAACACTCTGTCAATCCCAGCAACATGGGGAAACAGACAGGTATTCAATATTTTTCTTTGACTCCAAGATCGAAGAGCCACCACCCTTCATACTGCAGCATAAAATGATTTACCAAATGTATCGTGACATAAAAGTTTGGTGCAGTTTTGAAAATGAATGACAAAAAGCATGTCCTTGTGCAGCTGTACACATATGTACATCCACACTTGTGCACAGGTAACAGAAGGTGCAGTGGACACTGTGGGTGTCCCACCCCATCTCTTAAGACTTTCCCACCCCGGTGTGCCCAGAACAATGCTCAGCCACCAGCACCTGCATCACTTTTCCTCGTGGCTTTCTCTGGCCACCAGAGCCTATTCTAGGGGAGTAAGACCTCTGAAGACTGAGTAGCCCTCACTATTCCAGTGGTTTTCTGGTAGGCGTTTAACAAGCAGCACAAAACCCGATGTGTAGTGTTTGTCAATATCTGTGGTGTACGTATCCCCACCATGGTTGATCTCACACCACCAAGCAAACATCAACCAACTTGCAGAATTTCTGAAAATTTAACCATCTGTTTTCGGAACCCAAGTGAGCATGCTCCTTGGGTTCTGCTCATCCTGCAGGTGGGATAACTCTGGTTGCAGTTTTGCACAGCTTCTCATGGGTTCCTGGAGCTAACTTGCTTGATAAAGCACTCCGTTCCCCTATCAGGGCTGCCTGGGACCCCCTGCCACAGGCTTTTTGCTCAGGCTCTGCTCTCGGGGGATCCAAACTGAGAGAGAAAGATATGCAATTTAGTGTTTACACCATAAAGTTAGACAGTCTGGATTTAAATCCTAGCCTGGCCGTCTGATGGCTCTGTGATGTTGGGAAACCAAAGAAGCCTTTCTATGCCTCAGTGTTCTCAACTGGAGATGACAGATAACGAAGCACCTGACTCAGGATTGTCACGAGGACTCAGTGAGGTCATCCTTGCAGAGTTACCCCATTGAACCTTGCATATATTAGGCATTCAATGAACGATAGCTACTTTTTCTTATAACACAATTGATTCAGGAAATTCACTGTCCTGATGAAACCTAGACTTTGAGAACCATTTCATCAGCTTAGCCATCTTCTTTCTTATTTTTTTCTAAAAATTAATTGATTTATCATACCCCACTGTGCCTCACATCGCTCCTGCCAAATTCTCAAAAGAGAGTCCTGTCAGCGCATGGACTACATGTAATGTTGTGTCTGGGGTATGCTTCAGACACATGGATTAACTGCATATCCACCCATGAAGGCCTCCGAGGAGAGGCTACGGGCTGCCTATTTGAGGAGAGCCAACACTGTGTGTCTGAAAACCTTCCCCAAGCGCGAGTGATAGGGAAAAAGCACACTCCGATGTCCCTTCTCAGCCCAACAACGCTCTATACCGCAAACCACCCCTACCGGTGAAAGAGCAGGGGACAGAGTCACTCACCCTGAGCACTGAACTGGCTCTCCTGTAGGACATTGATGATGTCCTCTCTTGGAGGCAAGTTAGGAAATTTTTCCTCCAGGATAGAAAGAATTTCTTCCTGCTTCTCTGAGATCTTCTCTGATTCCATGGTCATCCACTGGAAAAGGATACTCCCTGAAAGGCACAAATAAAAATGGCCTTAAACTGCCAGCCAAGCAAGGACAGGGGCCAGGAAAATCAATATTCTGTGACCTCTCCATCTAAGTTTTTCCTTCCTGTTTCTCATCTGGACCAGAAGACTCCTCAGTGTAACATCTAAGTGGCAATTTTTAAGAAAACCCTTCATATACCATCTCCCAACCTCACTATTCTTCAAGTGTTATGCTCTGAAGCTTAACTGACCCTAGCACACTGTATGGAACAGAGATTAGGGATAAAGGAACAAAAGGTATAGCTTTCTCCCAGCCCACACAGAAACACAAAAATGATGTACACATTGGTTTTAAGTGATTTCAAAATGGAAATGAATGATAATCTATTTAAAATCTAGTCAAGGCCGGGCTTGGTGGCTCAGCCTGTAATCCCAGCACTTTGGGAGGCCGAGGTGAGTGGATTGCCTGAGCCCGTGGGTTCGAGACCAGCCCGGGCAACTTGGTGAGACCTCGTCCCTACAATACATAAAAAATTAGCTGGGCGTGGCAGCACATGCCTGTAGTTCCGGCTACTTGGAAAGCTGAGGCAGAAAGATCGTCGGCGTCCAGCAGATCAACGCTGGAGTGGTCGTGAGTGTACCATGGCACTCCTGCCTGGGCAGGAGTGAGACTCCAACTCAAAAAATAATAATAATCTAGTCAACATTATTTTCTTTAAGAGACCACAGAGAATATTGTCTCCACTCATCACATTATTAGTTTTTACATACAAATTTCCTTCTTTTCACAGTTAAATAATTGTGTAATCCCATTGTCAACAGCAAAGGAATCTGACAAGGTGGTTAACCTGAAGTCCATTTTTGATCTTCCAAGCATCATACACAGTTTAGAAGTAACATACTATTGCCCAATTATAAAGATTCACAACTTGGGTCTAAATTATAGGTTTAGATTACAAGGTAATTTACCAATATGAATGACCTGCCACAAACTCCTGAAAGGGAGGAGTTACCATCGGTTACACTCTTCTCCTGCATCCCAAGCCCAGATTAACAGAGTCACAGGGGGAGAGAAAAGTTTTACTTAATGATGAATGATTAAACACTCTAAAAATCTCCATCTCTACTGACTAACCCACTGCTATATCGCTAGCTTTTGTTGTAACCTTAATGCCAATCATGAAGGAGGGAAAAATGAAAAATAAATAAAGAAGGAGGGAAAACCATAAAAGGGGCAATGGGAAATGAAGTATTCAATGAGGGAAAACTGTGGTAGTCAATCCAAGCACATGGTCTGAGACCTACAGAACCCGGAGATGAGGTTTACATCTTTAACTAAAAGATTAAAATTGTCAAACTGAATTTTAGAAAACACATGACAGTACATAGTTCATCACAGCACATCTTAAATATAATGGTATTGGAAGGTGGAAAGCAAAAGAGTAGAAAAAGATACAACATGCGAATACCAAGCACAAGAAAGTTGGTGTAATTTACTAACATCAGACAAAATAGACAAGAAGAAATACACGAGATTCGGGCAAATATTTCTCTATTATTAATAGACCAATCCTCAGGAAGATATAGCCATTCTAAATTTGTATGCACTCATTGTATAGCTTCTAAATATACAAAGTAAAAACTGATGAAACTGGATAAAGGAAGAAATTCAAAGTCAGAGTGGGACATTTGAACACATCTCTCTCAGCAACTCTAAGAATCAGCAGGAAAAAGTATGCAAAGTTATAGAATATTTGACCAACATGAGTAACAAACCTTACCTAATTAACATATATTGAACATTGTTATAAAAAATGGCAGACTATAATTTCTTTTCTATTACAAATGAAACATTTACCAACACTGACCATCTGTTGAGGCATAGTTCAAATCCCAATAAAAATTTCAAAGTGTTGCAATATAGAATTATATTCTGTGGCTACATGAACATAGTCTAAAACTCAATAATACACAAAAACAACAATTCACTTCTAAATAACTTGTGGTAAAAGGGGAAATCAAAATATACCTTTAAATGAAGAATAATGAAAACATGACATTTAAAATTGTGAGCCTCAGCTAATGTTGTACTCTGAGAAAATGCTACACCTTAAAGTCATAAAATGTTTTTAAAAAGAACATTATATTCAGCTTTAAAAGGTAGAAACAAGGATAGAATAAAGACACAAGCAAAACAAAGACATAGGAAAAAACACATATGAAAAAAATCAATAAAACAAAAAGCTGATTCCTAGAAAAGACTATAGTTTTGAAAACGACTAAAAAAGAGAGAGAAGTCATAATTTACCAATATTAGTAATGAAACTGTGCAGATTCTCCAAGGTAAGAACAACTTTATTTTATTAAGTTTCCAAATTTATTATTTGTTTGTTTACTTTATAGAGATGAGGTCTCGCTATGTTGCCTGAG
>CAUYQG010280730.1:0-19601 GCA_963574415.1 Tarsius wallacei | reverse complement strand
TGCATTCCCACCAGCAGTGTAGAAGCGTTCCTTTTTTTCCACATCCTCGCCAGCATCTGTTGTTGTTTGTTTTATTAATGATGGCCATTCTTACTGGGGTTAGGTGGTATCTCAGTGTGGTTTTGATTGAGGTGTAAATTTTAAGTCATGTTGAAGCTGGCAGTAATTCAGCAGGGCAGTTAAACTCAGCAGTTGGGTAATGGCATATAGGAGATGGCCTGAAAATCTACACCTTTTCCCGCCCCACGTTAACTCACACTACTTTTGCATTGGCCCCACCATGATACCCGAACCTCCCACCATTAACTCCACTCTTTAGGACCCTCTTTCAACAGGGTCCTGTGTTCTTTGTGACTTGAGACAAATAATACTTTAGTTTGTTGACTTGATTACTATTACTAGCTGTTGTCACCAGGAACACAGCAAGGATCTGAGGGGCTGAGGAAACAGGACAGATACTTTGGGTTTGAATATAAGAGAGAGCCCAGGGTTTCAGTCCTCAAATTTTCATTCCCAAGGATCACTGGAGAGCATGTTGGTGTGCAGTATAAGGGATACCTTCTTGGCTTGTGAGGGAGAGATTGCCAAGATAGCAAAGAACAAAGCCTGTGTGTGTGTGTATGTGTGTGTGCGTGTAGTGAGAGAATGTGTGTGTGCACAAACACACACAATACACACAAAGACATACAACTCTTGTTTTCTGGATGGAAACTAAGAAGCAGGAATAGAAGGTAGTGATGGGCTTTCATGTTTCATTTTTTGCTTTTGTGGACCATTACAATATTCCAACCGTTTTTACTTTCTTTTTAGGGAGTTCTTGGAAGCCAGCTGCCCTGGCTAACTGCCTTTACTTGTCCCGCTGACCAGTCATTCAACTCAGGATGCCAGGGGCCTGGGAGGAAGGACTAGGAACCCCTTTTCCAGGATGTTAAGGAAGGAAGGAAAGAAAGAAAGAAAATGACAGCTGGAGGCTTTTTGGGTAGGCCAGTGTGAATCACTGATTCCAGACCCAGGGCGTTGCTTTCCTCTCAGCTTCCTGGGTAAGGAAGCCAGAACAATTCTCTGCCTGGCTAGGTAGTAAAAATCCCATTTACTTTGCCAAGCAAGTCTCCCTCCTCCAGTGGGGGTGGCATCCCAGGCTGTGCCTTTGCTCCCTGGGCTGATGGTTGTGGGGAGGAGGATGTGGGCTTTGTGTGGGGAGTACAGCTTGGCCCTGCTTCTGGCCCTGGAGGTGGCAACTGTTAGGGCCCCAGCAGCTTCACCCCCTCCAACCTCTGAGCTGAGTGAAGTGTGAGTGATAAATGTGTGTACTTCTCTTTCCTAGTGATTTTTCACGTTGGAGATCATTACTTTGGCCGTGGCTGGAGGTGAGGAAAAAGAAAACTGAATTCCTCCTCCTTCCTGAGCACTGTACCATCCCCAGGCTCTTAGGGGCCAGGGAGCTGGGGGGGTGGGGGGTGGGGGTGAGGCAGTGGAGGGAATTATCTCAGAGTTTCACACAGCCAGAAGAAAGGAAATGAAGGTATCCAGCAAGAAACTGGCAAGGGCCTTCCACATCCTTGCACCTTTACTTGCAACATTATTGGCCCCATCTGAGCTCCAGTTTCCACTTAAGACGGGGACAATCTGAAATACAGGCAAATCAAGCAGGCAGACAGCATGGCTGTGCATTTAGAAACATTTCACAACAGTTTAGTTACAAACTCTTCTCATCTCTGCTCAGTCAGGCAGGTCCCCTAGGGCAACACCTGGAGCCAAGTTTGTGTTATTGGATATGTAGCCTGAAAGTAACAAAATTGCATTTAAACATTCTATATAATGCAGACTTCCTCCAAAACTGATTGCTCTCAGCCACCATAAGAATAAGCCTGGAGTGTGGTAAGTGATGGTGACTTTCCTGGTTGTCCTCTTCATCTACCCTCCAACCCCTGTCAAAAGATGCCCAACAACCCTGAAGACTGCCTGATGGAGAAGGAGGAGGAATGGGAAGAGGAGGAGGAGGAAGAAGTAGTCAGGTCTGAGAACTACCATTAGCAAATGCCTGTATAAGCAACCTTATGGAAGCATTCCTCCCTTACAGCCTTCCAAACCTAGGGCGGCGTCCTCTCTTCCTTCCACCCCCACCATAGTATCTCATTGGCTCTCTCCTCCCTATTCCTACCTCCTCTGCCCATAATGTGAATTTGTATCAGATCTGACTTGTTTATAAATGTCCGGGGTTGAGAAAAGTCCCTGCACTACCAAATGACCTTTTCTCCAATCTAGCTCCCCTAGGGATAGCTTTGGATCTGGTGTTCCCACTTGCCCCCAGAATCCCTAGGGTGTTGTGAAGGCAGATATTCTGAAGGCACCCTGAGATGCCTGGTGGAATGGCTTCAGAGAAGCCGTAACTCGGCTCTCTAGCTCATCCTCCCATGCTTCACGGGATGCCACTCTATCTGAGATGATCAGCAGGATCACATGGATTCAAATACTGACCTAATTTGTCTCTCTCATTTCTCACCCCTAAGCCCATGCATTCCTTTGCCAGGCTTTAGTGGGAACTCTTTCAGTGAACCTCAGGAGAAGGGCTGAGGGGAAAGAGAAAGGGGAAGGAGGAAGACAAAAATGAACGAAAAGGAAGGAGACACAGAAACTGAGAAGAACCTTCTGGAACAATTTGTACCTGCTCGGAAATGAGGGAGTCTCACCATTCTCTATTTCTGGATCTACTGATTATGGAGATTTTCTAAGAGTCAGATGATTAAAAGTCCTGACAGTGTTTTTAAGTTAGTTCTGAAGGTTTCAGTCGAATTTACTCTGCATGTTGTAGGCTCACTGGAATCATTGGCTAGAGCCAGGAAGATCGGATTTCCTCCAAAAGAAATGGAGGCATTTATCTAGAACTGGGGGGAAGGGTGTCACTCACAGTGTTTGTGCTTTACCTTTGGCTGGGAGGAAGCAGCTGAGTTTTGCTGGCCCTGGAAATCTGCCTTGTGTCCTAAGGATGTGCCCAACTTGCTTAATAGAGGCCATTTCCATCCTGAATGCCAAGTAATGGAATGTACGTTCTTTTGGGATTTACAAAAGATGGACACTTTTCAAATGCCTGGCTGTGCATGAAGCTATCTACCTCCCATTTTAAGAATAAAAAAAAAATCTGTTGCCAAGTAGCTGTGTTTGTAGTCCCTCCTCCTCCTCCTCCTCTTTCTTTTTATTTTTGAGTCAGGGTCTCACTGTCGCCCAGGCTAGGGTGCAGTGGCATGTTCACAGCTCACTGCAGCCTTGATCTCCTTGGCTCAGGTGATCCTCCCACCTCCAGTCTCCCACGTAGCTGTGACTACAGGCATATACTACCATGCCTGGCTAATTTTTTGATTTAATTTTTTGTAGGACAAGATCTTGCTATGTTGCTCAGGCTGGTCTCAAACCTCTGGGCTCAAGCGACTCTCTTGCCTCAGCCTCCCAAAGTGCTGGGATTATAGGCGTGAGCCACCATACCTGGCGTCCTATCTTCTTGTCCCGTCCACATCATGTTATGGTAACATTTTCTTCTACTGGTCTGTCATAATGACTGGTCTGTCAATGCAATGTCCACAAGTCCCAGAGAACACTAACCACAAAGTCACTCAACAAGGTATTCTACTCACTATCTGTGATTTACTCAGCACTGTATCAGGTACACTATGGATGATACTGGACAATATGTAAGAAATATGCTCAAAGGATCCTCCTGCCACAGCCTCCAGAGAAGTTAGGACATTTTTTCTGACCCATTTAAGCATAAATTGCAGACATCATTACATCTCTCCTCTAACTCAGTTCTGACTTCAGAGCCATGACCACAAGTGCTGTGAGAGTTCACTAGAAAGATCCATCAGTGCAATCTTGGAATTATAGGATGGATTTTCTGTGGACCCTCTACTCCTGATTATTTGAAGCAATGGCAGGAAGGAGTTGGGCAAGTAATCACAAAGCATACATAAACAAGAAGCGAGAAACTCCATGGCTTTCAAGAGTGTCTTCTCTTTGGGTGGGAGGGAAATAATACAGATTTGACTTTCTAATTAGCTTAGTCTTTGGCCAATATTAAAATTGGTCTTTCCTAGCCACCCACTGACATTCCAACTGGGCTACATCCTCCAGAAGTTATTCTTTGATTAAAAAACATAATTGCAGAAAATGCACTAACTGGGTAAGCCACAGCAACATATGAATAATGGAGAGCTAACCACAAATTCTAGACAGAAAGGAATTTTAGCTAGAAATTCTAGCCATAGGTCAGGATTCAGCATCTACAATATAAATTTAGTCCTTGCTCAGTTACATTCACCCTCCCCAAAATTAAGAAGAGAGGGTCCCGTGCACTGCCCTGCTCCAAAAAACCCAGTATATTCACCCAATGAAATTCCAGAAGCAGGGGGCTGCCTATTTTGGACAGAAGGAGAAAGTAGGTCCTCTGCTACCAGACTGTCCAAGACCCCCTGAAGGGCCCCCAACCTAGATTTCTTCTTTCTTCTTATTCTTATGTGGGTAAGCCTGATTTAGAAAGCCTGTCGGATTAGCCTGAACTGGGCAGTGTTAAATGGCCCCCATGAACACATATACTGGTAAAATCTTAATCTTTTTTTTTTTTGAGTTGGAGTCTCACTGCGTGGCCCAGGCTGAAGTGCAGTGGCACACTCACGGCCACCCCAGCGTCAACCTGCTGGGCTCCGTCGATCCTTCCGCCTCAGCCCTCCAAATAGCCGGAACTACAGGCGCGCACTACCACCAGGCTTTTTTTTTTTTTATTGTAGAGACGCGGTCTCGCCAATTTGCCTGGGCTGGTTTCGAACCCGCGGGCTCAGGCAAACCACCCGCCTCGGCCTCCCAAAGTGCTGGGATTACAGGCTGAGCCACTGAGCTGGCCATCTTAACCTTTTAAGCCCTTGATTTCTCAAAGTCATTTTAAAAAGCTAAAAGCCTTCATCTGCACTTGCTTTGCTTTTCACACTCCCACTAGACCCTTAAAAAATAAAAATACTGAAAATCTGCATCTCAGAGGCCGGGGTAGGGACACACACCCCTTTATGGAACCGGGCCTGGGAAAGATGCCTTACTGGGTCTTCCAGGAAGCCAGCATTAAGTCGATCTCTCTCTCTTCACTTATTTTAGTATTCAGTAGACACAATCTGATCGTCAATGTCTCTGAATCCGTGTAACGCAAGCCATGTTATAACTAGGGCCCACTGCATATACACAATCATCAGTAGGGGTTTTCATCTCAAGGGCAGAAAAGATTTTACAACTTTAAGAACATTCTTGCTTTTTTGGTTTGTGGCCTCAGACTGACTTAGAGAGTAAATAGTTTTTCTTGGGATTGAACAAGAACAGTTCAGAACACCATCAGAAACGGTGTTCAGATCGAGGGGAGAATGCTTGCAGCCTTGCTATTTAAATTTCCTTTCTGCTCAGACCTCTTTCTCCCCTCTTCTCCTTCCTCCCCTCATCCTGCATAATCTAAAACGCCAGAAAGCGACTTATTTACGTTTTCTTTCTAAAGTCTGTGAGTGTCCTTCCCTGCCTAGCAAAAGCCTAGTAAAAGCCTCTACTCTCTCCTTAGGGCTTCCCCTCCAAATCGTCACCCTCGTTAGCCCTGCAGGGATGGAGAGAACATAAGAAAGAGCATCTGGTATTTTGAACTAAGGATGCTGTGGTCGCGGGGGGGATGGAGGCAGAGGAAAAAGGGGGAGTTAACAATTCCTAACCATGTAAGGAGCAAGCCCAACCCTTTTTGGACCTAGATCAGAAGACCGCGAGAGGCCTTGGAGGAGAAGAAACTTTATCTGGCCGGCTATTGCTTCAGCCGGCGGGTCTGGGGCTACGTGCGTGTGGGCGCTTGGGGTGCAGAGCTGCCCACACGTAGCAGCCGCCCATGCACCCCAGCAGGCAAGGCGCGTCACCAGCCGGCGGTCCCCTCGGAAGCACCATGGCAGACTTTTATGGTTGCATCAAGACTTCAGAGTAAGTGGCGGGCGCAGCCGACCTGCTCCCACAAGACACCACGTAGTGGAGGGTGGCAGAGCGCTGGCCGGTTGCGCAGGGGCCTCTATTTACCTGCGGGACGCTCGTTGCGAAGAGGGGCAGCGAGGAGCGACCCGGGGTGGGCAGCAGGCTCGAACTCCCGGAGTCGCGCCCAGGTGCATCTGCCGATTGGGGGCAAAGGCTCCCGGAAAAGCGCGCGCAGGTGTACAAGTGCGAGCCCGTGGGAAAACGGCCGTGGGGCGTCCTCAGTCCGACTACCAGGACTCGGCGGGTCGGGGCGTAGAGACAGGTCAACTCTGCGTGGGGCAGTGCGGGGCTTCTCCTTCCCGCCGGCACCCCTGGCTGGCTCGCCTGAGCCCCAGGGACCAAGGGCCCGCGACGGGAAGGTAGGCGTGTCCCCAGGGCTGTTGCAGTTGATTGATTAATTTACTTGCAAAGGCAGAAGGGAGAAAAGCACCAAAGGGGAGACTTAGCCAAGCCGCAGCGACAGACGCGGAAATACCTGGTTATTCCCGGGGGTTTCCTGTCGCGGGCATCCAGATTCCCTACTTCTTGGTGCAAGGGTACCTTGTGGCACTCTTGCAGACTTGACTTTGCCAGAGTTCCTAAGAATGGCTCAAGAGTATGAGAAGGGGAAGCTGCACCAGAAGGATGTTTATCTAACAGACAGGCTAGTAGAGGGACTGGGGCAAAGCTATAGGTTCTAACTTGTATGTGGCAAGAAGCCTAGCAAATGTCTTCTGAAAATAAAGCACCTTGCAAACCTGCATTTTACAAGGCTTGTTTCATTGACTAGTGACACCATTAAAATAACTTTCACAGTAATAATTCCTTCAAATAACGTGGTTCAATTACATTGGAACATGGTGTTCTGGGGCCAGTAAGCAGCCAGCATGACAGAATAAACCATCTTGTAGGGACATAAGAGGGTCTGGCACTGGGAGCAAGAAGTGGGGGAGGGAACAGAGGAAGGCACAGAGAGGGGTAGGAAGAGAGAGGGGAATTTTGAGTAGAAAAAAATCACTTTAAATACTCCAAGTTGTCTTTTTTTTTTTTTTTTTTTTGAGACGGGATCTCACTGTGTCACCTAGGCTGGAGTGCAGCGGCACTTCATTCATGGAGCAAACACTCTTCTCCTCCCTGAGCTATTTCAACCTGAAATCACAGCCAGCAACCCACCTCACTCATGGCAGGTGTCCAGTAGCTAAGGGTTGTAGGGGTTCACCTGGCCCTGCAGTTCTCTCCCGCTGTGAAAACACACTATGTGGACAAGGACTTGGCTGCCTGTGGCCTGCAGGCCCAAAGTGGCATTCTGTGTGATTTTTAGTGGCACTCCACCTGGGGTGATAAAAGAGAGGTGATTCGGGTATGGAGGTGTGTGTAGACAGGCTACCCCTTTCTGCTTCTTTCTCCTGATTAGTACCACAGCATGCTTCCATTCTTCTGATGGTAAGTGGGCCTAGATTCTTGAAATGTTGCTGATACCCGTATAAAAATGTCCTTGGCAACTCTTTTAAAACTCCATTTCTAGGGCTCTCACCTCACTGTTGTGCCCTCAATGTATGGCCTTGAATGGATGCTGTGGAAATGACAAGGCTTTCTCTGTGTGACTCATGGTAGTACCAGCTGACAGAGAGGTTGGCAGTGAGTGCTTCAGGAGGATAAGGGATGATGATAATGGCCGCCATATTGCTGTCAGATAAGCTTCAAGCCCTTCTTCCCTGGGGCTCAGTGCTAGCTTATATTAGATTTTCCTACTTACAAATGAACAAGGAGCCTTTCTGAGAACCCCTTATCCTAATATCTGCCTTCCATGGTGGGAATCTGGGGTAGCCTGAGTGAGGTCTTTGGAGTGGAAAAGGGGCCAGAGGGCCTATTCTTATGGTCTAAGGTGAAGAAGTCTTGACCTGAGTTCATGTAATGGTTTGTCGAATCTGGACTGAAGGAACAGACGAAATTATAAGAGGGCATTTGAGGAGATCAAGGAGCCAGGGCTTCTACAAGTAAGTAGCATTGAGACCCTCACAGGACCTGAAAGGGATAGGAGACTCGGTAGCATTAAAAAATAGTGTGTACCTGTGCTGTAGCTAGCACTGAGCTGAGCCCTCTGGGAAAAACCTTTCCTTTCCCTTCCTAGAACCAAGCAAGCACAGTCCCTGGTACAAATATTTGTTGAAACAATGTTGTTGACTGAACCAAGATGCACTTGAGGAGCTTACCTCCTAAGCAAGTAGCCAGCCCAGTTAAAAAAAAACAGCTTTCAAGAGATAAAGCGTGGAGGCACAAGCTCAGTAGGAGATAATGTAAAGGAAGGTAGCAACACTTGGAAGTGAGGAGATGGAGAAACTCTTGAGTCCTCTACTCTGAGCTTTTTCCTGGGCTTAGTGGGAGAAAAAGACTAGGAGGAAAATTGTGCTGCTCAAACATTCACTGCTTCCCCCATCAGCCTTGGGCACTCTTGCACCCTCCATCCTCCCAACACTTCCCCCTCCCACCAAGGGGGTCTCCTAGAATCGCAACTTGATCATATCAGAAGGGTTGCATCCTCTCAAGGAAGTCCAGTAGGCCTTGAAAGTTAAATTTGAGCAGAAACACAGGATTGGTACACAGTCTCCTCACCAGCTCACAATTGCATTCTAGATTATATGTAGCGATATGTACACTTCTCACAGGAGTTGAAGATGTTTGAGATGTCTGGCCAGTGGTGGAAATGGGTATGTTTGGAGCCACCCATATCCCTGTAGGCCTTGAGTCTATGCCAAGAGCCTCAGTGGTACTTTGCTCTAATCTAATGAGTTGCTAGGGTGCCAGTTTTGGTATTTGAATTCTAAAGCTATAATGTAGATATAGCTTTTTCTCAAAAAGTTATTAAGTTCTGTTATAATTTTCATAGACATAGAATGACAGCAGGCTATGGGAGAATTATTAAGAGATCAGTGGAAGAAGGGAGAAAATAGCAGTAGCCTTGAATTCTGTGATACCATGTTGCACAAGTATAGAAGGAAATGAAGGCAAAACCAAAGAACTTTCTTAAGACTACAAGACTCTGTAATGGTGGGATGAGCGACAGTGTCTTCATTTTAAGAGTGAGGAAACTGGACTTCCAAGGTGTTCAGTGATTCTCTTTGGATCGCACAGCTAATGGCAATTCCAATGTTAGACTCTTGAGTGCCCTGACTCCCAGAACAGAGCTGTCCAGCCTGGGATAGAGGAAAGATCATCTTCTGAGCAGTGCACCAAAAGCATACATCATGGGATACTGTGACCTCTCGTTGGGTCTGCTGCAGAGGTCGATTTAGCCCAGGGCAAAATGGTGAACTCTAGAAACTGGTTTTGGCAACCCCAATCTCTCCTGTTACAAGCCATTTCCCATTTCCACACCCTTTCCACTCAAGCTGTTCTGGGCCTGAGCCTTGCTTTTCTCTCCAAGTCTGTCTTCTCCAGGTTTTGGGCATCCTAGGCCATGGACTTCACCCTGACTAACATATTGCTGTTCTGTGGCCCAAGCCCTAGCTCTTGGCTAACTGACCTGTGATGATAGGTTAGTGGAAACCAATGGATTAACTCCAGACGATGTGCATTTTGACAGGACCTGGATGATTTTGTGTCACTCCAATGATTGGTGGTCATCTGGGGGAACAGATTGGTGGGTCCCTCTCAGCATGCTAGTCAGCTTCTTCTGTTCTAAGAACAGGATTCAGGAAGATGAGGCTGAGAGCTTCTGCAACAAGCACCTGACACCTGACTAAGGAATAACTAATGTAAATTATGTGCCAGCCTGTTCCCATTTGGCTGCAAAACTACCTTGATGTCCCTGGAAGTTACTATTTGAGATTAGAGGCCACAAATACTGACTTTTAATGAGTTCCAGTTGCTGGTATTCAGGGGGCCCACGCATTCTTTCTTGGCCTTGAGTAGCCCCCTAGACCCCAGTAAAGGACATCCAACCCTGAGGTCTCTCCAGTGGCTGACAGTCTTGGAGCCATCTCCCCATCACATCTGCAACCGGTTCTCCTGAACCTGAGTCCCAGCTGCATACCTAGCTGCATCCAGGGAACAATGATGAATGTGAAGTCTGGCTCTGTGACCTGCTGGGGAATGCCAATTTAGGCTGTCAGAAAGCACCAGAAATGTGTAGTTGCTGCTTCTCAGCCTTCCAGCTCAGACCCAACTTGCACTTCTCACCATAATTAAGAGTGTTTAATGTGGTCTTTAGAAGTCCCTGTGGCACTTTGGTTCCTTCTCTCCCTCCCTTCTTCCCTGTTTTTTTCTCTTTTTTTTCTCTAGTTTTAGAAGAAAGGCTATTAATTCCAGTTCCCTGGCAAGAAGCCCAGTATGGGCGTTGCTCTTGCTAACCTACATTCACCCTGTAGTATCTGGCCATCGCACTTTTCATCCATGAGAGCAATAGGAGAATTAGTGGGTACCCGTCGAGTGGCAGATACTCACCGGGGGGAGGCACTGTCCCATCCTCACCCTCTGTAGGAGGTTAGGGGGAGGCTGGCTCTCAAACAATTTCTTGAATAAACTACTTGCTACATTTACCAGTTTACCTAAAGTGTCTTTCTTTTGACCATTTACCACAAAGTTAAAATATTTAAGTATTTGCAAAAATTCCTTTAGGAGGGAATGGTTGTAAAAGCTTCTGGAGATTTCTCTGAAGATGTAGTTGACAGTTTTCATTTGGTCTTTAGCAGCATTATAAAGAGTTGTTTCTATTTGTTATAGAGATATTTAGTTTTCTTTGGAATATATTAAAATGTGCAAAAGTATATTAGTTTATCAGGAATCAAAATTTCAGCATATTGTATGGGAATGCATACACTAGTTTCTTTAAAAATTATTTATCTTTTAAATTGACAAATGAATATTTGTATATATTTATGGTGCGCAACATGCTATTTTGATACATGTGTACCTTGTGGAATGATGAACTCAAGCTAATTAACATATCCATCACTTCACATACCTATTTTTGTGTATTAGTTTCTTTTGAATTATTTAAAAGTATATTTTCTTTTTTTTTTTTTTTGAGTTGGGTCTTACTTTGTCGCTCAGGTTGGAGTGCAGTGGCCCGATCCCAGCTTACAGCAGCCTTGACCTCCTGGACTCAAGTGATCCTTCTACCTCAGCTTCCTGAGTACCTGCGACTACAGGCATGAGCCACTATGCCAGGCACTTAAAAAAAAAATATATATATATACGAAGATGAAATCTCACTATGTTGCCCAAGCTGGTCTTGAACACCTGGCCTCAAGCAATCCTCCCATCTTGGCCTCCTAAAGTTCTGGGATTACAGGCATGAGCCACCATGCCTGGCCAAAAGTACTTTTTCCATTGTGTCAATTTTAGCATTTTGAGGATTCTTTCACCAATTTATTAAATAGCACAATATTTTGTTGTTTGCTATTTCTGGAAATTAGTAGCGAAAATATAGTAGTCAATGTGGTTGCTCCTCTCATTTCCTAATTCATTTTCTACTTGGACATTCTTTTAGCTTCTTAAACCAATCTGCTTCTTTTCCTTCCTTTGTGATTTCATAGTTATGGTTAACGGATAACAAATTTGAGGAACAAATTACAATACATTATAGTAATCCCTTCTTGGCATCTTCACTCTTGGTCTACTGCTTTAAATGGTTTTACTCTGTTGTGAAATTTTCAATAGCTACTAAAGCCATCCATTCAATACAAATTGCTACAGACTTTATCATCCACTAGAAGAAATGAATTTCAGAAGGCCAAGTTAAGTTAGTGAAACTTGCCATGTGATTACTTCAAATGCATAATATGTACTAAACTTAACCCAGAGGCTTTCTACTGGGGGATGGTGGCAGAGTGGGGGCAATTTTGCTCCCCAGGGGACATTGACAATGTCTGGAGACATTTTTGCTTGTCAAAACTGGGGCCCAGGTGTGCTACTGACATCTAGTGGGTAGAGGCCAGAAATGCTGCTAATGAGAGCCGTTCATCTGTCCCCAACAAAGAATTTTCCAGCCTCAAATGCCAATAGTGCCGAGACTGTGAAAACCCGTCTTAAACGAGTAACCTTTATACTAAAGTAGAAGTCTAAGGAGGACCAACCTTGAGAGTGTTTAGTTTATCACTGTCCAATAGAAGTTTCTGTGATGGTGGAAATGACCTCTATCTGTGCTGTCCAATACGATAGCATGAGCCACACAGGGTGGCTAGCATGACTGAGGAACTGAGTGTTTAATTTTAATTTATTTTAATTAATTTAAAGTTAAATAGCCACATATGGCTAGTGGCTTTCTTAGTCAACTCAACTTTAGAGGCACTACAGCCTAGTGGAGCATACTCCCTGGTCTGTGTCCACGGTCTACCACTTTCTAGCTTTACGGCCTTGAGTATACCATCTAAGCCTCATGATCCTCAGTTTCCTCATCTGTAAAATAGGAAGCGATAGTGGAACCCCCTCTTCAGGCTTGTGAGTATAAGATGAAATAATGCATGAGAAATAAAGCATGTCGTAGTGTCCTGCAAAAGCAAGAATTTGAGAAATGTTAGCAATTATTGTCAGTAATAATTAGTGATAGTAACCGTCATCATGTAAATGGGATGGGGTTTCTGCAGTACTCAAAAACAAGAAGTCCTGGGATATTACTTAAAGGCCATTTCGGAGGCAGCGCCCTCTCAGCCCTCACAGCTTTAGTATAGGCATGCCCTTGCCCCTTTTGTGCCTTGGTTTTCTCATCTATAAAGTTGGAACAGTAAAAATGATAATCATAATAATGTTGCTTCCATAGCTGTCTAAGTCACAGAATTGTTGGGTTGTAGAAGAGCTTTGGAGAATACAAAGCTGTCTTTGTACCATCAGTGTGAGATTTGTGCCATGAGTTTGCATGCCACAGCCGCACTTTCATCCAGATTCAGAGCAGAAGTCCTGCCTTAGTAGAATGAGAGTATCCGGATTGGAGGCAGCAGGAAACCAGGGGCTCCTTACGATGTAGGGTCCTGCTCTACCAGTCAGGCCAGTAGTATGGCAGGAGAGTCCAGGCACCACTTTAAGCATGCATCGCAGTTTGGCACTTGGAGTTGGGAATCCAGAGTACTGTATGGACTAGCTTGTCTCTCGGGCTTCTAATGAAGCTTCAAGGGGAAAGAAGAGAGCCCTTCATCGCAGCTTACAGTGTGCCATCAAAGGTCATTCTGCCCGAGGGCTAAGCCACCTCAGCAGAGTGTCTGGACCAACAGTTACACACTTACACAGGTTGAAAATATTTTGGCACCGTATAGTAGAAAGCGTATGGAGCTTTGAAGTCGGACATAGACTTGAATCCTCACAATGCTACTTACTAGCTGTGTGACCATGAATGAATGCCTTAACTTTTCTGAGCCTTAGTTTCCTCATCTGCAAAATAGAGATGATTCCTACCTCACATAGTTGTTAAAATGATTAAAACAGGTAACAGGCAGCCACACATAGGTTGCCCTCAGTAAACGTGAATTCCCTTGCCACCTAAAGTTGAAAAACAAAGAACAACCATTAACCAATGAATTAGTCAGGATCCCATTTCTGTTCCTCTGGGATGGAAAAAGGAAATGAAAGTGTCTGCTGTTGGCATGGGAAAACTGTTTAATCATTTCTTGAGAAGAGGAAAGTGGGAAGGATTTCTCTTGCTAAGTCACTACCATGTCCCAAAGAGCAGTCTGAACTGTTTAGGAACAGAGTCAGGTGAAGAAGGAAGCACAGGGGTCTGGGGTAGTGACAAGTACAGTTAATGAGAAGCATAAGCAGCCTCACCTGGGCTTGGGAGTCCCACCAAAGAAGTCACCCTGCTCTCTGTGCCCAGAGGGAGGATTTCTGGAGACAGTGAGTTTCTCAGGAGTGCAAAATTTAAGCTCAAGCCATATCTGTTGCCTGATGATCTACTGGCAACTAATGGGCCAAGGGCACAGGTTGGATCCAGTTGGTTTTGCCCTCACCTTCAATGTAGGAAACCATTTTACAAACCTGCTGGTCACCAGAGGCCTGCCAAAGAGAGTATGGATAACTGCAGAAAGTCTCATCCCCTTCTCCCTCCCTCCCTCCCTCCCTTCCTTACTTCCTTTCTTTTTTTTTTTTTTTTTTGAGTTGGATTCTCACTCTGTCACCCAGGCTGGAGTGCAGTGGCAAACTCATGGCCACTGCAGCATCAACCTGCTGGGATCAGGTGATCCTTCCACCTCAGCCTTCCAAGTAGCTGGAACTACAGGCACACACCACCATGCCCAGCTACTTTTTTGATTTATTGTAGAGATGAGGTCTTGCCAAGTTGCCCAGGCTGGTCTCGGACCCATGTCATCCCCTACTTTCAGGAAACCAGTGAAGAGCAGGGGACACAAGTCCTGAATACCATGGAGTGGACAGGCCTCTCATGGAGAGGGGAGAGTAATACCAATAATAGTTAACATGTATTGAGTGCTTACTGTGTGTTTCCCCCATCCCAAGAGCTTTATGTGAGTGACATGGTTTAAATATTAGTTCCCTTCAAATCGCATGTTGAAATTTGATCACCAGTGATGGAGACGGAGCCTAGTAGGAGGTGTTTGGGTCATGGGGATAGATCCCTCATGAATGACTTTGCGCCCTCCCCTCCTGTGGTAATGAATGAGTTCTCACTCTATTACTTCACATGATCTGATTGTTAAAAAGAACCTGGCACTTCCTCTTTTCTCTCTTGCTCCCTTTTCCATCATGTGGCACACTGGCTTCCCTTGCCTTCTGTTATGATTGGAAACAGCCTGAAGCCCTCACCAGAAGCAGATGCTAGCACCATGCTTCTTATACAGCCTGCCTGCAGAACCGTGAGCCAAGTAAATAAACTTCTTCTTTTTTTTTTTTATAAATTGCCCAACCTCAGGTATTCCTTTACAGCAATGTAAAATGTACCACATTTTTTTTATCCAGTCCAGCTTCGATGGGCAACATGGTTGGTTCCATGTTTTTGCTATTGCAAATAGAGCTGCAACAAACATACTTGTGCAGGTATCTTTTTTGTAGAATGATTTGAGTTCCTCCAGGTATATTCCCAGTAGGGGAATTGCTGGGTCATGTGGAGGGTCAATTTCTAGTTCTTTCAGAAATCGCCACACTGTCTTCCAAAGAGGTTGCCCTAGTTTGCATTCCCACCAGGAGTGCAGAAGCGATCCTTTTTCTCCACAAAAAGAAAATGTGGTACGTATACACAATGGAATATTATGCAGCCATAAAGAAGGACAAATATATGGACTTTGCAGCAACTTGGATGGATTTGGAGTCTATCATACTCAGTGATTTATCACAGAAACAAAGAACAGAGTACCATGTGTTCTTATTCATAAGTGGACCTTAAACAATTATAATACTCTAAGAAAGTGTTTGGCAGTGGGGGGGAGTGGGATTGGCAGTTGAGGGAAACTGCTAGAGGAGGGAGGGTCATACTTCAACAACAAGGATACTTGCATAATCAATGTTTGTATACCTAACTCTGAATTGTACCCCACATCTTTGTAATAAAAAGCAATACAAAGTGGAATAATACAATGTTTGTATACCTAACTCTGAATTGTACTCCACACCTTTATAGAAAAAAGCAATACAAAATGGTCTAATACAATGAGTTAGTTCACCTAAATTGTCTGTGAACAGGGTCCTTCAGTTTTTTGAACACTGCTCTGAGCTTTTCTTAGCACATAGTAGGTGCTCAGTAAATAATTATTAAATGAGTCCTCACTATTCGCCCATGATAAAGGTACTATACTTAGCCCTACTTAACAGATAAGGACATTTAAGTTTTGAACAGTTCAGTGTCTTGCCCAAGATCACACACCTAGTAATTGTCAAGAGCCAGGATTCAAACCTAGATTTGTCCAACTCCATAGTTTAACATTTTTACAACTATGTTATGCTTCCTCCTCAGAAGGTCAACGTGCCAGATTTCTCTTTGTGTGACAAACACGTCTGCTTAGAAATAATTGGATCAGAGAATCAAGAGCATTGCAAAAAAGACATGATATTATGACTACCATATTGCCTTCATCCCACCTATTCCTTTCATCTTCCAAATTCTGTCCCTAGACATCTCCTATTATAATGTTCATTTTATAGATCAGAAAACTGAGGCATGAAGAGATTATATGACTTATGCTAGGTCACACAAGCTTGTCAGGTTCTGCATTAGTTTGAGGTTCTAGTCCTCAAAAAACTCCCAGCCTGATAGGGAGAGAAAGAGTTTCATCTAATGGGGCCAGTGTGCTATGGGAAAAAAAAATTAACAAAGGGTCCATTTTCTTAAAGCAACTTACTTGAACTTTTAAAAGTAGAAACAGAAAATATTTTACTCATCTAATCTGAACATTTAGAATGGTATTTCTTGTTATAAACACAACAAATTATAACAACATAATTTAGTTATCTACTATAATATAGACATAAGAGATAGAAATGAGAGAATAGGAAGAGATATGGACCTGGGAAAATCTAGATATGAATAAGAAAAGAGCAGCAGCACTATAGGTAATGTATTTCAGAAAAAAATATTGCTACTAAAGGTTGATAAAATCATGTTGCATTTTGACATTAACAAGGTCTTCATTTCTTATTTCCTATCCCATGGACTTTATGGGCTGACCAGCCCAGCCTATTGAACTGAGGGTCGTGATACTTCTTTCTTACTGCATTAAGATCGCCCCTTTCCATAAGCCTAACTATCCCGGGAAAATGGAGAGAAAAGTAAGTCAAAGGAAGACTCTCTTGAGTCATGGGAGTTGGGAAAAGAAAAAGGCCCAAGTGTATCTGCCCACCCACATTTGGAGGACAGCCTGGATTAGGCAGAAAAAAATCTACTGTCTTGAGTTTGCCATCAAGCATATGAGCAGAGATTTCTGTATTACTTCACTGTTCATTTGTGATAGTTGGAGGGGTATCTAGAAGCTTGGTGAGTAAAGGAGGAGAAAAATGCCCACTAAACCTCCATATCTTTTTAAAAAAATTAGAGATGGGGTCTTGCTAAGTTGTCCAGGCTAGCCTCAAACTCCTGGGTTTAAGTGATTCTCTTACTTCAGCCTCCAGAGTAGCTGGGATTATAGGTTCTTGCCACCATGCTCAGCCATACTCCTTTTTGTTAAGCTACAGGGTCTCTCTGTCACTCAGGCTGGAGTGCAGTGGCACAATCATGGCTCACTGCAGCCTTGAACTCCTAGGCTCAAGCAATCCTCCCATCTCAGCTTCCCAAGTAGCTAGGACTACAGAGTGTTCCACCACACCGGCTAATTTTTTGATTTTTAATTTTTTTGTAGATACGGCATCTTGCTATTTTGCCCAGGCTGTCCTGAACTCCTGGCCTCAAGCGAGCCTCCTACCTCCAAGGTACTGGGATTACAAGTATGAGCCACCACACCCGGCCCACACTTTATTATTGAAGGACATACTTTTACCTTTACATGTAAGAAATGTTTGTTTCTTCCACCCTTGTGGCTCCAGAAGCCTTATGTTTGCTTATTCAGAGTTGGAGGAAACTGGGAGGAGTTAGTTCTCTGATAGGAATGAACTCCTGATTTGACAAGATTAAAAAACAAACAAACTCTTTAGAAGTCCAGGAAAGAATGAGTGAGGAATTTTAAGTTAAATCTGCAACCCTGTGCATTTTTTAAGTGGGAAAGTGTAGCTTAGGTTTCTGTTCAATCTGAAAGTAAGAGAGTGTTCTGAAAATATTGACAGGCTTTTGAAGGGACTGCACTGAAGGTGGACCACAGTTGGCCAACTCAGGCAGGGCTTATAGTGAGCCTATGAAAAGTCTGGCTACTCTAGGAAGAACGGGAACTTTGAAAGATCATTTCAGTGAATCATAGAATCCGAGAACGTCTGGGCTACGAGGAAACCTAGTCTCCAAATCTAACTCAACTCGTTCTTAGGTGAGGAAACTGAGGCTCAAAGAAGTGACTCAGTGTGTCTCAGGCTTCACAGTTTGTTAATAGTAGAGCTGGGATTTAAACACTCCAAAAACTGCTAGAGGCTTCATTGGAGGCTCAAGTCTTAAAGATATTTATTAGAAAAAAAAATACCACTGTTTGTGGTCACAATTCTCTCTAGATATCACTCCCATTGCTTTTTCTTTACCACCCCTGCCCTGCCATCCATTTCTTATGGCTTTTCAATTCAGCTTTTCTGTTTCAGCCATGCCCAGTACCCAATGTGATTTACAGCAGGGTTTCCCTAAAGCATGATGTTTGAAGGTCCTACCTCAGGCTCACCTGGGAACTTCTGGATTGGCAGGTTTCCAGGCTCCACCCTCGCTGAAGAATCAGAATCCCTGGGGGTGAGCACCAAGGAATCAGTGATTGTTATGCAGACCTTGATTTACAGCCTTCCTCCCTGTACCCTTTAGCCACATGTTGCCCCAATCTGTAATACCCTACTATTTGAAATACCCCACTGTTGACTGAGCACTTCTTTGTATCAGGCACTATGCTGCTTTTCATGCCTTATCTCATTTATTCCTTACCTGCTGGAGTGCGTGTCCCTCTCACTCTCAAGTGGACAACAGAGAAGTGTCCAGATAGGGCAGGGGCCAGCCACCTCCCAACCCTATTTAAGCACTCCTCTTTGAGGACAGTGGGGACATTACTCCCAGTGTGGCTTTCTCTTTCCCTGGGCCATTCTGACTAGGGATTCTTGTGCCTACAGTTTCAGGAAGCCCAACAGATTTCTGCTCTCCTGGGATCACTGCCACTTTTCTTTTTCCTCAAGGTAGTATTCTCCAGTAGGAAGGGCTTGGGTCACATCACTTTTTTCTAAAAAGTGGCAATCCCGTTCCTTTCCTTGCCTAGGAATAGTGTGAATTGCATGAGTGAATGAATATGAAAATGCTTTGATCACTGCCCCTTGGGTTCCTTTCTGCTTCTGTGGCCTGAAGTGAACATAAGAGGAGGGAATCAGAGAAAAGTTATCTGGGCCTTTCTCTTTTCCTTCACTAACTTCCTTCTAGTCTGACCCAGTTCCAAGCCCTCTTGTAAGTCAAGTGGTCCCTTTTTCTCTGCCCTCTTGGTGTCCTGCCTAGCCCCAGACCCTGGGATACTCTATTTTCTAATCCATTGCTGTCTGGTGACTCTTGTCCTGAAGGCTCCTTCTGTGGCCTGTCGATATTGCTCCAGATCCTAGACTAAAGAATACAGGAGTCAGGTGTGAAAGCTGACTTGGGCAAAGAGGATATGAGTGAACCAGGTGCCACCACCCCAATACCCCATTGCCCCAAGCACATCATTCCAGACCAGAGTCTTCAGGCTCTTCCTGTTCACCCAGTGTTTGTGGCTGTCATCTGCCCCCTCTGTCCCCATCCCTAACTCACCTATGCCAACCTTCAGTGCCTCAGTGCTCAAGCTGTCAGCAAACTTCTCTGCCTAGCACATGGGCCAATATGTTTATCGCAGCATTGTTTGCAATAGCAAGATCATGGAACCGACCATGCTGTCCATCAAAAGAGGACTGGATTAAAAAATGTGGTACATATACACAATGGAATATTACGCAGCCATAAAAAAGAACAAAACCATGAATTTTGCTGCAGCCTGGATGGAATTAGAGTTTATAATACTGAGTGATCTCTCACAGAAACA